>JAOVVB010090165.1:0-13369 GCA_028570985.1 Heterobranchus longifilis
ATTATTACACCCTTAGCTTCCATAACATTAATCAAATTCCGTTCAAAACATAAACCCGCTTACAGATAAACACCATAATCTTTAATCCAGGCATCCGTGACCAGCATCTGTCCATAAACAATCTAGTTTCATACCAGCAACTATACACTAAGTCCCGTTATCAAAGCTTGTTAGCAAAATGCCGCTAACTAGCTAGCTTTAACTGCCAGCGAACGGGCCGCCGACACTTCACAACCGCTAGCAACTGCTCGTTAGCTAACAAGCTAGCTAGCCGACACATTCCTCTCCTCGTCGTACAATCAAAACACAGCTAGGTTGTCAGAAACACGCTGCAATCAAGCGCATTTCACAGCTCAAACGTCAACCGGGCTTGGCAGCTTGTAAATCAACCCGCATCACGGTGTATTTGCTGTGGAAAGACCGATTTAAGCTAACGTTACCTGCCCTTCCGCCTGGCCTTGACTATAAAATGGGAGTGCACACTCTCCGTTTTTGTACTTGCGGACAATTCTTTCTATTTATCCGACACATACAGTACACGCCGTGCACCCTGCTGTATCTGCTTATTATCCCGCATGTGTCGACGCGACGTGCTCCCACGCAAATTACTTATTTGACCGCATTTAGCATGCAGTAAAGTTTGGCATTTGCACTCACCGTTTCTCGCTCGCTGTCTTTCGCCGCTCCGCAAGTGTCAGTTTGCCTCCGGCCTCTGTGCGCAGCAGACGTCACTCCCGACTATTTCTCATTTTTCTTAAAAGGGCATGACACATCGGCCACTCGTCCCGCAGCATTTGCATGATAACGGGGCTGTACAGTAATAATGATGAGTGTCCGTATAAATAGGCTACACTCACACTAGTTTTTTTCATTATTACTACTAACAGGGTTGGGTCAGATTACTTTGAAGTAGTCACTGAATACAAATTTGTATGGCAATTTTTGGAATTAGCAGAGGTGGGACAAAGTCATTGTTTTGCAAGTCGCAAGTAGCAGAGTCTCAAGTCTTTGCACTCAAGTCCCAAGTCCTTAACAACAGTCATAATATATGTGTATATATGTAATATGGATGCTTTTTCAAATTTGAATTCATTTGTTAAAATAAGTTTGTTAAAAACAAGTGTGATTGAACTTAAAGGTCCCATATTGTAAAAAGTGAGATTTCCATGCCTTTTTAAATTATAAATCAGATCTTGGTGCTATATAAATATTGTGAAATTATCAAAATGCTCATTCCATGGAGAAATGCACACAGCCCGTATTTATAAACTGTACCTTTATACGAGCCGCCAGGACTTCTGTAAGGTTGTGATGTCACAACTATACTAGACCCCAGGAAGAATAGCTACAGCCATGCTGCAGCTAATGGGGATCCCAATAAAACAAACAAACAAACGTAGTAGAAAGTGCCACTACAGTGCTGTTAGTTATTCCACAGCTTAAAGAGACAGGCGCTAAAACGGATCGTTTCAGACAGAGAGTGAATACAGGTAATTCAATGTGTTTTTGAACATTAAAACATGTAAACATGTTTATAATAAATGAGCATATGTGACCTTTAATCATAAAAAAGTAGTGCTGACATTGCACTAGCATATAACCATGCAGTATCACAACATAATGCATTTTGTATGTTTCTATCCTGTCTTGTTGTCATCTCATATTGTAAAAAATAACTTTCTCTTCCCAAATTTGTAAGTAATTTTCTGTAAGACTATTCTTCCTCTAAAGTAATATTGTGTTGTTGCATGTTTTATGTCTAAATGAAATAAAAAAGATAAATGTAAAAAACAAAAACAAAAAGAGAACCAATGGATAGGTTGGATAGGTTATTCACTTTATGGAGGAAAGAGGGGAAATTATTTGAGTGTTCGTTTGACAAAATTAGCTATTTATGTATGTCAGTATATCCTTTGGGACACATCTAAGTCTCAAGTCAAGTCACCAGTCTTCATGAGCAACCTTCAAGTCAATTTCAAAGTCTTTATATAAGATCTCTGAATACTGATCATTAAAAGTACAAACCCTTCAATTTTCTAACATTTTATAGATCAATTGATTACTTGATCATTCAAGCAAATAATAGCCATATGAATCACTAAAATCTTTTAATTGTTAGTTGCAGTCCTAGATCTTATAATCAAGTATCTAAGGTGTGTCCCAGGCAAGGTCTTACTGTATTTATTTTTGTCTGGTTAAAACTTGAGACTTGAATGATTTTGCAGTCAGATCTCTAGCTTTTTTGTGTGTGACTTATGCTTGACTTAACTCTCAAGTGTAAAGCTCTGCCATGAAATGAACAATCCTTGACCCTAAATATCAAACTGGTGATGTTGAAGTTGCATCAGCCGTCCCTTCATCCAGTGTCCTTCACCTGTCACCACAGAGTGGCTTCAAACAGATAACAGGTGTGTCGGTGACACAAACATACAAGAATGTGAGAGGAAAGTGCTCCCTTATGTGGCTTTTGTAAACACATCCTTAAAGAGTCAGTTACACAGTTTTGGCAAAGCAAAGAAAGAGAAATACTGGTGTGTGTATATGTTGGCGAGGACTACCCTCTAGTGGGGAATGAGCAATGTTGCCCAGGCAGCAAAAGTACAACTTAAAAAGTTTGACTCATTCTCACTCACTATTAGGCATGGGACAATACGAAAGCTGTCACGATTATCCTGGCCAAAATAATTGTGATTCACAATATTATCGAGATAATCAACTAAATATGCTCAAAACTGTTAAAAACAGCACAAAAACATACCAGAATCACTTTATCTTACATTTTGATTCGTTGGGACTTTTTTCCTCATAAAATTGTGAGTTTTTCTCTCAAAACATTACCACTTTTTCCTTAAAACATTACCACTTTTCCCTCAAAATATTACCACTTTTTTCTCTAAACATTCCGACTTGTTTTTAAGAAACACATATTTTTATTGCATCACAGATAGGACAGTGTAGTAAACTGCAGTCAATTTGTGAGGATAATCACAATATTCACGATTATCACGATAATTCAAATTCACCATGATCAACTTATTTTGAGTGTTTTTATCGCGATCCACGATAAAAAGCGATGATTGTCCCATCCCTACTACCTACCATTTTCACAAGCCAGACCAGAACTAACGGCATACATGTATTCATAAGACTACAACAGACAGATTTAACAACTTATTTCTTTATTGTACCATAGAATAATCTATCATACAGATTTCATACAGTATGCATTAATCCCTTGCTTGAGTTTCTCCATTCATTTGTACTGCCTATTAGCCATCCTTTGTCATTAGCAGCCTTTTCCCACACCTTTGTGTTGAATGTAAAAGCACTGTCAAATAAAATAGAACAATCTGGTACAACTCTTTACAATCTAAAATAAATAAATCAATAATGATTTGCCTTCGTAACTGTGATTAAAATCAAATAAAAAAGGCCAGCCAAAATGTCAGTGGCCAGTCCAAGCAGGTGCCAATATTTAAGGCAAATAAAGACGTGAATACAAGCAGAAAGCCTTTACTGTATATACACATAAGTATGCCATACTTATATATAATTCATGATGTGGCATGTGTGAGGTGTTTTAGCTAGATTCAACACTATCTGGAGCTTATCAGTCTTGACCTCCCACTTGTTGGTCTACATGCAGTACATACTGTATAATGAACAAAACAGAAAAACACACCTCGTCCCCACAAACATCAAACAACAAATCTCACCACATGTCTGTATTTAGGTGAAACAGATGCACATGACAAGGCTGAGAATGGCAAAAGGCAGATCTGTACATGGCTCTTGAAAGAAGGAAAATGAAGATGTATTTTTTTTGTGTGTCCTTAACTTCTCTGACATGGTCCATAAAGTTGGGTTGCAGTTGTTTTGATGTATGGTATTTTACATCTCCATTTCTTCTTTTGTAACTTCAGCAAGGAATTCAAAAAAGGCCTAGTGGATAAGAAGTTGGGGGAGTCCTCTCACTGATATTGTCTGTAGTCTCCAAATGAAGGGGTGGGCATGGGAGCAGGGGCGGGTTCCTCTGCATACTGGGGCCCTGCAAGAAAAAAAAAGTCAACTTCTGAGTGAGATGACGGCAAATCAGAGGTCTAACAGCTGTTAGCAGTTAACTAAGTGGACAATACCCTAAAATCAACACGTCCCCATACCTAAAAGACAGACTAGGTTGTTTGCCATATGACCGTTCTATTTAACATTGTGAAACGGTCGCGGTTTTAAACATGTGGTTTATGTTGTGAAACAGAACTACTTGGTTAAGTTTATGCAACAAAACACTTGGTTAGGTTTAGGAAAAGATCATGGTTTGGGTTTGTTTCGGACTTAAGTCTGTGACGTGATTATGTACTCAAGATTGTCAAGATTGACTTTTGGCCATACACAATTGTTTTAAAACCCACTGGTTAAACTGAAAATATAAAAGTGGTCAAGCTAAAAATATTTAGTCAGTTTGTAGAAAAATAGACCTCATATATGACACACGTATTACACCTGGCATTTTATGCATTTGGATTAGATGCTGTTTTGTGTGTAAAGCATGCTAGCAGGCGAAGAGGTGACTAATGTGTCTACAGCAGTCTTTCCCAAAGTTAGGGTCAGGACAATATGATATGTGTATCGTTATTATTTTTAATGAAAATAGAAGAGTGTTCTTTTTTGCTGCACTGGTCTGTTCAGCTCAGACACTGTGTTGTTCTGGCGGTGGAAGAGTCAGTAATGTGTGTGTTATGTTTGCATGAGTTAAGTGTGTATATGTGTCTGTTTCCATGCCAGACAAATGTCAGAAATTATGTGTGTGACTAATGTAGTGGTGACACGTGAGTGGGGATTTCTTTCAATGACAGTATCCTTTTTGTTGTGTTCTTTATAGTAGTTTAGAAATGTAGATGTTATTGCAATTCATGATGTATTTTTGTAAGTTTGGGTCCTGGGAAGACAAAATTTCTCTTTGGAGTCTTGAGCTAAAAACGTTTTGGAACCCCTGGTCTACAGTATAGTGAAGAAAGAAGAAAAACTTGTCAGGTGTAGGGCACCCAGAGGTGAAATTGCTGTTACAGCCGGTACTTTTTCTGTGCCACAGCAGAGGTTATCTTTCACAACTACGGAAACATTTATACCTGGCTGACCTACTGATCTTGAGGTTTTAATCGCTGGTGTAAAGGAGGTAGACTTATAACATACAAAATCATCAAACTGTGTTCTCCGTCTATGCAATACCCTTTACATCTATCAGTGATTCAATGACACAAACTTCAAATATCAGAAGTATTACTCACCAGTTGGGAACTGTGAAGAGGCGAACCTAGTAAGCAATATTCCAGCACCTTCTATCAACGCCAGCAGGATACCTCCCATGGCTGCAGAGCCTACCATGGCTACTGGTCCATCTGCAGAGGAACAGGGAATGTTAATATCAGCTGCAAATATTTCACATCATACCGGGAGCTATGCAAATTTTGTGACAGTTGCAACACTTGTTCAATAAAAGGTTTGGATACACAGACAGGATCAACTAAAGCATCTGGCAGTCTGTCTGAGGGAAGTTGTTGTATAGCCTAAGCTACTGTAAGTTATTTTATTGAGTTTCCAAAGTAAGAAATTCTGTAATCCTTCATAGAGGGGCTTTATAATTAATATGGCAGTATAGTTTGGAGGAATCTTGTGTGATAAACAATGAAATCAACCTGGTTTAAAGGAATACTTCACCAAAAACACGTGTCCAAACTAGAGCTGCATGATATGAGGAGATAACGATAACGTTGTTGAATATTGCGATAACAATAATGTCATATCAGTTCTGCCTTTCTGCTACTTTCAGCATTCTGCTAAAATACAACAAATTGCTTGTTGAATTAAAAAAAATAATGAATTGAACAAATTGAACATTGAACTGAACACAAAAGGCACCATTTGAAAAAAATGAATGATAGTTACATGTTAAAGAGCAGTTTTCTTCCGATACGATATGTGTTTTTCGCAATGTGTTTATTGTGAAAGTTGATATTGTGATGATGATTAAAAAAAAACGATATATTGTGCAGCCCTAGTCTAAACTCATATTCACTCTTTCCTCAATTGTAGCTACACATGGAATAGTCTCAGTGGTGCCTCTTTGCACACTCTGTAGTTTTGATAATGCAGGCTTACTTAAACTCTGTGTTCAGTGTACAACAGCAACATCGCTGTTTACCTTCTGCATGTATGTGCCATCTGTTGACTGTTAACTGCCAGCTCCTTCTAAGCTTACTCACTTCTTGCAGCGAGGATAGCTCCTGTCATGGCCCCGCTTGTAATTGAGTTCCAGGGATCCTCCTTCCCTCGTACTTTTACTAAACCACAGTCAATCATGGAGAAGAGGCCTCCCCATACTGCAAAGCTTCCTGCAACCCCAAAAAAGATTCACATATGTTAAACAAGAAACAGGAGATGCTTTGCACTTTGTTAGGGTATTTTGCCGTCATTGTAAGTTATACTTGACTTAAAGTGTATTTCTTTAGTATCAAATACTCAACAACTGCAGGCTTTAACATTGATCAGCACAATACCAAGCTGACTACAGCCCCTGTTCTTTGCAAAGGAGAAAACAGAGAGTAAATATTTGATACTAAAGATCAGGTGTTTGACTTTCTGGCAGGTAAAATTAAAATCCAGTAGTTATCCTCACCTCCAAGCTGTGGGGCTCTGGTCTTGATGGCAGTCATACTGCCTCTCATTCTGTGGCTCATTCCCTACAAGAGAGAGATCACAGATCAATGGAAATTCCTTGTCAATATCATGATGAACTCAAAATGCCAGAATTGAAGATTATGACAACTAGGGATGCTAATTTAGATTTTGTTTTTTTTCAGACCGATAGCAGACACTTGTTAACCAATCATTAACCCTTAACAGACAAGCAGGCAACTGAGTCCCAGTCCACCTGTCTGGGAGTTAGCAGCCACGATGTTGCGTGCATTGGCGTGGACATAGCGCAGTTCTTCTACTGCCTGTAAGTCCCAAAGTCTCCACCACCTCAATTAGTTTAGCTGTGAGGTTGTCAGCTGTGTGTCTGCCTGTAGAACGGCCGATTTAACCCGCCAGTCCTCAATGTAATAGTGGCATTTGTCACTTAGCTCTCCGTTGTGAGCGGTGTCCAGCAGTCGGTAATGCGAGCCACAAATTTAGCAGAAAAAAAGCTACTCCAATAAAAGGCATCAGTGGTTGCACATGTCACCCCATGAGTTGTATTTAAGAAACAGACTGTATAGCCTATTTTTCTTTTACAATGCAACAAACATTTTAAAAATTCTTTTTTTTTAATACTATTTTTAAACTGTTTAACTGACAGTTATTATCCTATTGTGGGTTAATGGTTAAATGGTTAATTATTATCTTAAAACTAAGAATCTAACTAAAAAGTAAGTTCCCTTGTCACTGAAATTACTGAGAGGATACGAAGTTACCAGAGTTTAGAAAAGTGTGCTATACCAGAAAAACAGATACCTTTTAAATATGTACTGTATATTCCAATTTCATGCGTTAAAAAGCCACTGTGCTGTTTAAGACAAACACTGACTGCTGTAACATAATGTTATTCATGTGCAGGTGCAGGACACATCTGCAGCTGAGTGACTGTAACAACCACAGCAAGCATGACGTGTTTTGAAATCACTGGCAGAAGCCATTTTTGTTTAGGCGTGTGTATATATTACACAAACTATGCAATGTATACAATCTATTCCCTAGATTGTAGATATATTCCTGTGTGGGATACTTAATTAGACCCTAGTCTCGGACCAATTTTAAGCTAAAAGAACACAGCCTTAGTTTTTAACTATTGCTTCAATTAAATTGTACTTTACATAATCATTGTATTTTGAGACAATATGGCAGGGAACAGTGTTGAGCAACATGACTGAACTTACCGAGGGTGCATTTCTGAAGCCTTTTACTGCCTGAAATATTCCTCCTCCAATAGCTCCCATGGTGAAGGCCCCCCCGCAGTCGTCCACGATCCTCCAGGGGCTAAAAGCAGAAAATAGCAATTAGTGAAGGTCATTGTCATGTACAGTTTATAGGATGAAGTTGCAATTAAACGTATCAATAGATCTCTAATTGCAGGTTCAGTCTTCATGAGTACGGATTGGAAGCCAAGGGTGAACAAGCACTCTCTTATTATTGTTATTATGGAAATGAAATAAAGATAATCTTAACAGGAAAACATTTTTTATGGTTTACTTGTAGTGTGTAATTTGGAAAATTGAATTTTTATAACACAATATGATCATATTACAATTATTCTTAAAGTCAAGAAACAAGATGTCATTATCACCCGGCAATACATATAACCATCACGATATCTGACCTCACTGTTTACTTTAACTGAAAGAGGTATATGGATGACGATGGGTTGTGTTAACTTTATTGCTATTCTTGTTTGTTTTGTACTGTTTTGGTTTTAATGCTGCATTGCACACTTGAGCTATTAACACTATTTTAATACTGCCATACTGTTTATGTTATAGCCTAACTTTACTGTCACTTTATTGTTATTTTGACCTTATTTATTTATTTTTATAGCATCGATATGGAAGTTGCAATCTTAATCTTGCTGTACTTGTGCCATGACATTAAAGATATTCTATTCTACAGTGAACACATACATAACTTTACTCTACTAAAATGGAAGTAAATTGAGAATGCTTGTATTATTTCAAAAGCTACGTATTGCATTAAAGCTTCAGGCTGAATAAAAGCAGGGCAGAGATTAATTTCTAGAAAATGCTTTTATTGCCTGGTTATTAATTACACTATATACCGTCTGGCTGGTGATAACTAAGCCTGGTCCAGGACAAGTGTTGGGAAGGCTACTTTTGAAATGCAATAGGTTACAGATTACTAGTTGTCCTATTAAAAACCTAACTATTTCAATTACTTCATCAAAGTAATGCAAGGTATTACATTTGATTACTTTTCTAACAAATGTTTTATGGGCAATAAAGCTCAAAAATCCTAAAAAAACATCAGTTTAAACGAGGCAATGTAGAGAGTGTAGTATTGTAGTGTAATTGACATGAAATATGCCAAAAGAAGGCATTCCTGCACGGAGAAAAGATGCAAAGCAACAGAATTAATGTTATATTCTATATATAAGCTTTTTAACAAAAAATAATATATTCAGCTGGAACCCCTTTATAATCCCAAACATTTTGATTAGTGCAATTTAATTACATATTTATTCTCAGTAGCTGTAGAGTAACTGATTACAATTACATTTATACTGTAATTAGTTACAGTAATTTAGTTACATATAACTAGTTACTCCCCAACACTGTCCAGGACCGTCATACTGCAGCAATGTTACCAGACCATGGACATAAACATGCCATTAAACATCAGTTACTACGTTTCCAGACAAATGGGACAAGTCTGGTACCCTTCTGCAACTGTTGTGCAATCCAACAGATAACGTTAGCACACAGGTGGCTAACTTAGCTAGCTTACCCACATGCTAAAGTAACATCCTTAACTGAGGCTAAACAGCTACAATTGTCACAGCGTCGCTTGACATTCACCGTAGATCACATATCACCTTGAACTCTCAGTGACTAGAGTCAATTAACTAAAGTTATTGACATGACTGCGAGTAAACCGACAAGGTCACTAACAACGTGATTTAGCACTGACGGTCTGATGCTAGCACACACCGCCAGTACAGTTCTATGTAAAGCTAGCATTTGTGCTAACTAGCCGGATTTGAGATGTTTCGGGTTATGCCACATGTTGTACCATAAAAATAAGAATACACACTTGAAGTGTTACTTCAAAGAGATGACTTAGTAAAACACAGGGTACATTAAAATATATTTTATCTGGTTAGAAGACTCACCATGGTTCTCTGGCATACTCCTCCATCTTGTTCTTTTGCTGTTCCCTCTGACGTCACGTGACGCTTATTGACAGCCTGACGTAACCGGACGTAACCGCAAAACGTGATGCCTTATTTAAAGCGCCATTTACATGCAAAATAGATTAGCTTGCGGGAATATGTTGTTGTGAGAGCATGTTATTGTGTGGTAGGGAAATCAACAGCCTATTGTTTTGCTATCCTGTGAGTTTTAGCATTACAAAGAAAACATTTTTTGGGGGGACTTCAGGGACACCAGCAGTTGTTTATTTATCACTGACAGTTGACCCTGGGGGTTCAAGTGTCAAAGGATGCATGTTTTGCAGCCATACAGTATCAAGTCACTATAAAGTTATCATTCTGTAGATGTATTAAGCAAGCAAGCACTTTTCAAAGCAGAATTTAAAAGGTGCTTTACAGGAGGAGAAAAGAGAAGGGGGGATAACGTAGACAGAGAAGTCAATACACAACATTTAAAGTTATAAAAAAGTAAAACAATTAGGATGCTTTTTAGGGATAGAAGATAGACTTTATTGTCCCAAAGAAAATTTGTCTTGGACACATACAAAATAACATAGGGCCTACATAGTGCATTCATGGGACATATCATGTAGCCTACATAATATGTGCAGTAAGAGTAAAGCACTCTCATCATTATGGAATCATTAAAAAAAATATAGCCTACATGTGTGCAGTTAAGGTAAAAAGCAATGTTTCAGGGGTTCGGCTCTGGCTAGTCTTTTAGGGCTTTGATGGACAAAGGAGTTCTCACAGCCCTGTACTGAGGGACTCTGCAGCGTCTGCCTGAGGGGAGAAGCTGGTACTCAGGGTGGAGGACATGGGTGGGGTCTGAAAATATCTTTCTGCCTGATGATAGTTTTGTCAAAGATAGCCTGGAGTGTGGGTTGCTGAATGACTCATGATTTTCATGGGATGATATATTGTCACACAATATAAAATCATATATTTTTCTAAATCGTTTCCATCACCACAATGTCGAAAAACCAGCGGCTGAACTGCAATGCAGCAATATTTACAGCATTTGGACGATGCTTTACATTCTGATCCTTGCATGTGGGAGTGAAGCTGGAGCGAGAGGCGCTGCTTTGCTAACATGGAGTATGGAGTATACAAAAATAGGCTTTACCATGTTATTATTTCATGTAGACTATTTACTGAATTACCAGAAAACATGCTATATTGTGATATACAGTATATTGTTATCGAGATATGGAATGACCTATAATAGAAGAGCTCCAAATGCTTTTTAAGGTGTGCATTAATTTGGCCTCTCTGGGCCTTTGTGGAAGGATGTTCCAGAGTCAAGGAGCAGAAATAATAGCAATAATAGCCATAATAATAACAATAGCAAGAAAAATAAGAATATTTTCCATAGTCTGTGAGAGGTGGATGGCATGCACGTAAAAGAAAGCCAGATAGGCCTATCTATGGTACAGCACAGCAGGTGACTGGTTTTACATTTTGGTCTACAGAAGCAACAACACTGATCCAATAAAATCTCCTATGGAATAGACATAAAACAACAGAAAATAAATAGCAATACACAAGAAATAATAATTAAATTATTAGAAGAATAGCTGCCACAAAAGTACCAGGTTCACTGTGTGGCAATAGAGCTATATCCTTAATGATATCCTTAATGTTATTTAACACAGAAACATGGGACTCTCCTGGATAATGTCACAACCCCATAGGTTTATGTTACGGCCACTAGTTTGAATTATTTCAGCTTAATTTCTGAGAAATCATGTTTTGTCCATTTTGGCAAGTCGGATGGGTCGAAATACTACAATACTCATGAGCCTGTCAGAAACATGGTAGAGAATTCAAAACGCTTTGTTGTTACATTTTTCTACCTGATTTTGGTTCCAGTGTGCTTAACCTACATGTTGCATATTCTTATATACATTTGTTTTAAATCAGATTGACCCAGCAAACCTGGGTTCATGTTATATTCCAGAAAAGGGAGGTCAGTAGGGGGGCCCATCAGCTCATTTTGCCCTGGGGCCCCAGAGATGGTTAATCCGGCCATGCTACAAACGGGAAGGAACTTTAATATACAGTCAACTGGAAGACTATAATTAAACTTAACTACAGTATACCTGATGTAAACACCAAACAAAAAAGGTGAATATATAAGAATGTCCACTGAGTTACTTTCTGCATAAAAATGATAACAAGTTCTCCTTATATCTCCTTTGTTGGCGCTGAACAAGCAGTAATCTCAACATTTTCATTCCTTCCCCTCTTTTTCCTCCATCTGAGATCAGTGCCGTTGGTCAGAGGAGCCGCTACAGCCGAGAGACAGACCACTGGCCTGCAGCCCATTATTAGGAACGAGAAAGGAATGAATTGCAGAGCAAGCTTTCATTGAGAAATGCCCAAATATAGGCATTTCATGATGCAGAGGCTGAGGCAGGGCGATGGAGACATAAACTGTCCTGCTGCTGCTGTTCTCAGGATGATGGCTGCCTCACCAGCTGGAGGAGAGAGACGACACAGCTCCCACGGTTTCTCTGCAGATTTAAACATGTAATGTAAAGAAATGTTGCAGAAGCACAGGCATGTATGAGTGTGCACTGATGCAGAGATTCTTCAAATTAACTTAAGTCACTCAGTTGTCAGGATTCACATGCAGTATTACAGGCAGAGCTGCAAAGATGAATCCATTAGTTGTCAAAATGAATCACCAGCTATTTTGATAATCAATTCATCGGTTTGAAAGAGAAGAAAAAGAGCTTCTTAAATGTGAACATTTTCTGGTTTCTTTACTCCTAAACTGAATATCTTTGAGTTGTGGATAAAACAAGACATTTGAGGATGTCATCTTGGGCTTGACTGACATTTTTCCACCATTTTCTGACATTTTATAGACAAACAACTAATCAGTTAATTGAGAAAATAATCGTTAGTTGCAGCTCTAATTACAAGAGTACTTTAACTCTATCATTTATGCTGCAGGTTAGTTGTTGGAAATGGATACATATCTATATATGACTCTGTATATACTGCACATACTGTATAGCAACAGCTAGACCTGAAGTGGAATGTACACAGTGAAAATGGAAATACCTGAGTATAATATTAACAGTGAACGATTTCATATAGACCATAATAAACCAACTGAAATGTATGACAGATCATTATATGACAGACTTTTGAAATACTGAAAAATATTGCAATAGTCAGTTGTATTTCATTTCACATATACTGTACATAATCCAGGGTTCCCACAAATTCAAGGACTTTTCAAGGATTTTCCAGGCCCAATTTCTTCAAATTCAAGGACCCAACATGGCACAGTTTGAGACACGGATTAACTACTGTTACAACACTGTGAATTTTAATAATGAGAACTACCAGGCTGACGTGTTAAACAATGATGCAGCTGTAACTAACGTAAAGAAAAAAATCAAAGGTAATATCAAAGGTTTTTTGGAGTTTTTTTTCACA
>JAOVVB010090174.1:0-13369 GCA_028570985.1 Heterobranchus longifilis
CTCCTGGCTAACTCTGGCACATTTACATTTTATGTTTTATTAATGTGCATTGTCCCTGTTAAATAAACCTGAAATAAGTAAAATAAATAAATAGGTTAAATGCTAAATGTGATATATTTTTTTTACTTGCTGATTGCTTGATTTATTTATTTTGTAATAACCTATTTATTATTTTCAGTCAGTTGAGGTGTAAACATTGTAATATATTGGGTCGTTTTTGCACCAGTAGTGTCAGTTGTATTGTCTTGTGTTTTTCTATGACATTTCTTGTACTTACAGTCTGTAGTTGAAGTTTAATTCCCATGCATGTTGACTTTTCAAAATGACAACAATTCTATCTATAAGACATTGTATGGTACTTACATTTCTATGCAAGATCTTAATAACACCTGTTTATGATTGTGAAACTAATATGAGTGTATTTGTCGTCCACTCTCTGTGTTTTCAGATGAATGTGGTATAGTTGCCCAGATTTCTCAGCCTCTGGCTGACAGCGACATCTCTGCCTATTACATAAGCACCTTCAGCTTCGACCATGCTCTGGTGAGTCCGGCATCTTCACGCTGTTGTTGTCACAGAGGTCAAAACTTCAACACATTTGTGACTCAAAAAATGATTATACTGTTAGATCAGATATTTAAAGATTTCAGGTTCGGTTGTTGTTTCTTAATGTGGGAGATGGAGACAGATAAATACCAAGAATATGTCACATTAACCAACATTCCTGTCTGCTTTCATCAGGAATGTTTTAAGACAAGTTGAGGGTGTTTTCACTGATCCAAGAGTGTCTGTAAATTTGAGAAAAAAATACTGTATGTGGTCTCGTGCATTTGGAAAATGAATCGCATTATTTAAGTATATGATTTTAAATTAATGCAGTTATGCATTTGTTAATCAGCAATCATAAAATGATTGCACACTGATATCTTGACCTGACAAAATCAAATATAGAAAATAACACATTTTTAACATCCTATCTCATTTTGACTCTTTGCCTAAAACATGACTGTGTCCAGACCAAACAAATTCAGAAAGACATCAATTTGTCCTTGAATTTAATGTGTAAATACTATGGTGTGCGTGCGTGTCGATTGTATAGAGAAGATGTATTGAACTATTTAGACAATAATAAAGGCTTCCTCAATGTAGTATTCTCCTAGATGTTATAAGAATAGCTATTACAATGCTGTATAATGGGGATCCTAATAAACTAAAGTAAATAATGTATCAGGTTAGGGTAAGAGATGTTTTTTAACCTCAACCAACTTAACCAACTCTTGGTATATACATGTTAAAACTGTGTTTTTGTGGTGTTTGTAAATTTACTAATTTACCACATAAATGAATATGGAGGACATGGTTTAGGAAGGTGAAAGAGGAGATGTGGCGGTATGCCAGATAAACACCTGTATACCAGTCTTAATTTGATATTATACATATTATTATACATATACCGTGCATAGCTGAAACTATTGCTGTAACTCGTCAATAGGCAGCAAGATATATAATATTGTTCTCTGTATAGTGTGCTACGGTCACTGCTGTACATATTTTTTCTGAAATAAGGTCCCATGAGCAACACAGGAAGGGGAGGGAGAGTCGGTAAACTTGCCATTTCTGTACGAAGAGATAATTTGGGGAAAATGTGTTGAAAGCAATGATTGCTGTTACACAGTGAAAGGTGCAGAAGAAGAAGATGATCTTTTTTTTCAATAAGATGTCACACACTGAAGTTGCAGTTCTTTAATACTTACAGGCAGGTGTCTAAGTGTATATTAAAATACATCGAAACAGAGAAACAATCTCAAAGTATGCAAAATGTATGATACACAACAAAATATACACAACAAAACAACACACACACACACACTTTTAAAAAATAGCATTAAAAATAAATTACATCAAAATAAATAATTAATCGGCCTCGTCACCAAATACTGACCAAAGCTGAACCAAAAGAAGGATGAATAACATGATGTTGAATCTTTGGTTATTCCACATTTTTCACTGGTGTTTTTTACACTCCTCAACATGCTTTGAGTGTGTAACTCACTTTCATAGCTGTATGATGCAACCTAGTGTATCGTTGCACGATATCACAACCACAAAGTGTCTTAGTCAGAGAATGTCATTGCACTTAATCATTGCCATGGAATTATTTTTATGATCGGAACTTTGTAAAGTGGGATCAGTTTTAACCACAGACCAGCCTAATAATAGCAAATGCAAGTAATACAAAATAAACCAGCGGTGACATCACAGTGGCTTCTGTAGTATTCTTGTATGAAATCAGGGGAAGTAATCTCTGCAAGGTGGGATGGTCAACGTCTGGGTGTACATTATGTCAGTAACAATTGTTCAAATCTATTCACTGTCATCGAATGTGCTGTATAATTACATCTGTAATCCAAAAACAGACAAACAGACAAACAAACTTTGAAATACAACTTTCAGATATAGAAATCCACTATATGTTTGTTGATGATGGATCATAATATCCGCCTGTTTTTCTGCCTTTCACAGTGTTAATCTGTAGGTTTGTGGTGAACTTTCACCTAAACTATTGTAAAGAGGAAGGATGGAAGTAATTTAGAAAGCTGTTGATCATGGAGTCAGAATAACAGAAATAGTTTGAGGACTTTTCCTGAAGTGGAATCGTCACTAGTGTGTGAAAGAACTTGTGCATATGGGATGATGGGAGGTCACTATCTGGGTCATTATTCAGCGAATTAGTCACTGAAATAATCCCAATCATTTTATCTTTAATAATGTCTTGGGGAATTTCCAGTTAAAGGCAATGCATTTCATGGGAACACTAAGTCCATCAATACAGAATGGAGAATTGCATTGTTTTGAGTTTGGTTTGTTGGTTTTGTTTGTTTAAATGGTTGTCAGTAGGTTTACGGAAAAACTAATTGCCCGATTTTCATGAAACTTGGTGGACGGGTGTAGCATGGGCCAATGGAGAACCCATTAAACTTTGGAGCGGATCTGCAACACAGGGCGGACACATGAGATATGTTCACCTCCGTTAACATTGCAAGATAGGGTGTGCTCTTGGTGGAGGACTGCGCTCTCCGAGTGCCCATCGAGTTGTAATAGTGACGTTTTGGTAGTTGGATAACAGATAGTTTTTAGTTGGAGTGTGTGAGTTTGAAGCAGTTTTGATTTACAGTTCAGTTCTAACAGAGAATGTTTCTCTAGACCTTAATCACCAAAAACGTCTCTGTGTTTCGCAGGCCCACATTAGGTAAGAAAACAATATGCACCCCTTTGACAGGAAAAAAGAAAAATAATATGTAAAAAGTTAACATATGAAAACCATATCAAATGTGCATTAACGTTGGTATTTGAGTGCATTTGAGTGTATGCAATGACGCCATACACTTTACATAAATACAAATAAGTCTTAAGAAGTGATAGTAATTATCAAAAGTGCGGTAATCAATCAAACATGGTTTTAATGATAACTAAAAATTGAAAGGTATTACTAACCGTAAGGGAATTTTACCGCAGTTATCATTAAAACCGGTAACTGTTTCATCCCTAAGACAACGTGACACACCAGAGAAAAAAAAGAAAGACATACTCATAATGCATTTACACACTCATTTCGGTGGAAAAGGGATGTAACACTGCTTTAACTTTCCTCTACTATTTTCCAGGTCCCAGAGGAGGACATCGTGAGTGTGACAGGCATGCTCCAGCATCAGAGGAAAGAACCAGCCGCTACTTGATTTCTGAAGTCCCGTCTGAGCTGGATGATCCTGGCTCAATGTGCCGCCCCTCACTCCAGCTCCAGTGGCCAAGGGTGGCAGGCCAGCAGGAAAAGAGGCTAACCCTGTGCCTAGACTAGCACTGCATCGCCAGCAGTATTAACGACAACAAACTTGCCATGAACACCAGAAGCGCTTCTCTACGGTGTGCATACACAGTTGGTCTGTGAGGCCTCCTGTCTTACCTATCTGAGGCAGGATGCACTGAGTCCCAGGGGGCCCACAAGCTCACACATGCACATCAAAATGCACAATCACTCCTAAACATAATACACATCCAGACACACACACACACACACACTAGCACATTCGAATTTACAAGCACAAAGTCAAGATATATATGTATATACATTTCACCAGTGCTATAAACACACAACTTAGTCTTCCAGTAATGTTTATATAATAATGCCATGTGTGTAAACAACCTTTTTTTTTAATGGAAGGCTATTCGCAAGAATTGTAATTTTCATTTTTGTGAAAGTGAAACATTGATCTTACAATAATTTTCATGCAAAAGAAAACTGAGGATTTCTATTTTTTGGACAACAGGGCTTTTGGTTTGAGAAGAATGTGCAGGTAGCTCTCGTATATTAAAACTACTACAAATGCTGTCAAGCAGGACATAGGCTTGGTCAGTGTTTTTTTTTTTTAAGAGGTCAGCATTTCTTAACCGTAGTATTACCCAAGGTCAATAACACTATGTCGCATTTTTTTTTTTTTTTTTTTGTTATTTGCACAATAAACTTTTAATTTAGCTAATATCACTTAGATGTTTTCTTTGGTACAACTTTTGTACAATTTGAAGTAAAAGTATTCTGTAAACAATTGTAATTTTTGTGCTGCTTCATTCAATAAAAAGTATTGAAAATAGAGTTGAGTAGATACTGTTTATGGGGAAGTGTTTTAAATAGTAAAGTTTTAGTGGAAATGCATGTTTGGAAAGTACTGCATACTGCTGGATAAATGCAACTTATACTGCTGGAGTTGTGTGTGAGTTTGTAAACAGATGTTTTGATATAATTTAACTGTTGTTAAACAAACTATTACTTAAATTCATTAAGACTTTTCTCAGGTTTTGGATTCTTCGTTCACAGCGGAGGCATGTGACAAAAATAAATAAAAAAATTCAAGAATTCAAGGTAACAGGAGGTGAGTAATTGATTGTAAATGATCATTTTGGGGGTGAAGTATTCCTTGAAGTCATAAATGCTCATACCACAACTGTATGTTCCAACATACATTGACTACCTCATGGCAGATTTACATAACATAACATGTTTTAACAGGAATTGAAGACGTGGGCTGATTGTGATACTGATAATGACTTTCCAAAGAATCCTGTGTTAATTTCTTGAACGAAAACTATGACGAAAACTGTTCAACGACTTTTTTTTTCCTCCATGACGGCAGACGGCGGTGAGCTAAAATAGATCTCTGTCTCTGATAATATGACGAAATGTCTTTGTTTTCGACGAGACAAATGTCTGGTGAGCTGTCGGACATTCGTTATTATGAGTCCCATGTATCCTCCCGTGGTGGTTACTGAAATATTTTAATGTTGCATGAAGTAAAACAGCAGGAAAACACACAGCGCATTAAATATGAGGAATTAAATCATGTTATAATGTTAACCACCTTCTTACTGACTCTTCTTCTTCCCTATGCGACGTAACTAATTAGATTTCTCCATCACTTTATATCGTTGGCAACATGCTGCGTTTATGTGCGTGTTTTCCACAAGCTCCTCTCAAACTTACTCACCAGCTAGCAGTATCTAACTTTTTGGGGGGGATTTGGCATAGGGCATCATATTCCATATGCATATAAATGAGACCAAATGCTACTTTTTACACAAAAAAAATGTATTGCCTATTTTCATTTAATTAAGCTGCATTGTTGACATAAAAATCAAAACACATGCATATTATAAATTACAAACCTGACTGATTTAGTAGCTTACATCTAGTTTCGAATCTTTATAGATGAATAAAAAGGTTGATGATTAATCATTTGTATGATTTATTTATGTTAAAGACCACTTTGAATGATTTTAACTTATGATGATGTAGAAAAATAAGCAACTAGCAATGTCCGATACCTGTATTAGCCTAATTGAATTTGTTTAAAGAGAAAAAACATTTTGACTAAAAGTTGACTAAACTGTAATGACTTTTCGTCGACTGAAACTGGACTACAACATTTGGAGTTGTCGTCGACTAAAATCACCACTTTGTTCATATTCTGCCACTGAAATGAAAAGTATAATTGAATGTCATCTGAATAGAAATGAGACGCACCGTTAAACCGATGATCTGTCTGAGGGGAAGCATGTCGGCTACAAGGCAAACAAAACGGGACCCAGAACGGAACCTTGGGGCACACCAGAAGAACGAGGTCCAGACCCCATCTGCTATCTCCGCTATCTAGTCTGCAACGGCACTGTCGCCGCGTCCGAGGCTTAGCGCCGTCCAAGACGATTGTGATTGGTTTAAAGAAATACAAACAAGCCAGAGCATTTTTGTGAGCCCTATAACAGAAAGTTAACTCGTGCAGCCAGACCATACACCAGCACTGACACAGCGCTTTGGAGATAGGTCTGGCAATGCGAGACTAGGTGAGATCCAGCAGTGCTATGACAGATAATTCTCCTGCGTTAAGGTTTCGTTAGAATAGCTGTTTCAAATGAAAAACATCTGACAAAGAGAAAACGGCTGAAACATGTCGACAATGTCTGTTATATGTGTATGAGACGGCATTGAGCTTTTTGGCCAGCGTTTTTTTTTTCTAAAACATTGGAGATAAAATACAATTCAACAGCCTGCAGCCTCCAGAGGAAAACAACAGCAGTTGACGGTTTTTCCTACTCTGTAATCGGACCCATATGAGCGTTTACTGAAATAGCGCCGCTAGCGGTCAGAGTAATTACGACCCATGTTGACGTTTTATTGTTAGGCGTCTCCCTAGCGTGTTATGGCATCAAAAAGCCGGAAGTAATGTAACGGACTATATAGAGAGAGAAAACACGCTTAGGGCAGGTGGGAGGGGCGGTTATGTGTGTCACCTGAAACTGGCAGAGGATACTGTAAGTGGTGAGGGGGTCATTTTGTGCCCGGACATCTTTAATCTAATCTTCCAAGTAACGAGCGGAGTGTAAGCAAGTCGCACAGACGCAGGAGTGATAATGTAACTGACAAAATTTAAGATGACCTGACCTGACACACATTGGACAAAATTAAGTCTTAATAAAGATTTATTAAGTGACATTAATAAATTACTGTGTTCACTCGCCATGTTACTGATGGACCCCTTGTCAACATTTATTAACCTATGAGTGATTTTCTTAACTCAGATTGTTTAATTTGAATAATTCTTACAAGGTATGAAACTATTCCACATTTGACAAGAAAATAACAAAGTCTGAAAAAGGATTTTGTGTAGCAGAGTATGTTTTTGATTCTTTCTCATCCCGTTAATCATCTCTCGACCCCTCACATTTATCCTGCGACCCCTTTGCGGGTTCACGACCCCAAGTTTGGGGACCATTGAGTTAGAAGACAAATTATTATTGAATTACTCAAAACAGTGTCATTTCTCCGTCAATTTGTTTTCATTCTCAGATGCCTGAAAGATGCAAAGTAGACATTGAAATGGTGTGATGATGTTTTTGTTAGCAAACATCAAGACATTAAATGATTCACCAATGTCTGTATTTTAGGTGTTGTAACTTTTCTGTTTTTGAGTGTCAACTGTGTCTGCAAGATAATATCTGAGGGGCACATAAAGCATGTAAATCATGCCTCTGCTGGCCCCACACATAACTTGAGTGACAGTTAAAATGAAAATCATCATGGAATTTAGTCATTCCTTGTAACGTGTGAGGTTACGTGTGTGTGTGTGGGGGTGGGTGGGTGTGTGGGTGCAGATGACCGAGCACTTAAAATACTGTATATATAGGCCAGGTTACAAGTGAAAAGTACTTTGCAAAGTTGCACCCTTTTTACATGGTTTGTTTATCAAGAAATGCTGAAGATTAAGCAAATCGCTGTCACTATGGATTATAAACGTAATGGACTTCTAAGGCACTGTGGTAAATATCTTTATAATAATTAATACTACATTTTAAAAAAAATACATTGGTCTTTGATGTATCTCATAATGCAGTTTAGTATTTAGGTGCTTAGGTTAAATGTCCAAAAAGTAGTACCTTATATAATGCTGACAAATCAAATGTTATTGTTTAATATGATTTTTTTTTACAAGCAAGCTTTTGTACAGACTTGTGTGTGCTGGAGTGTGCATTTATTTGTGTTAGTAGTAGTGTGCATGTACTTATGTTCAGATACCAGAGGAGACTGAATTCTTGTGGCGTACTCTTTACAGGCCTCTCCTACATTTAAAGGGAAACTAGACTTTAAAAAGTAGCCTTGTGGAAAAAAAAGATTTCCATTTTCACTTATACTTTCATATATATACTTTCACTATTAGTGAAAGCAAACAAGCAATACTCTTGTGACCCCTTAAAAGAAGCTAACATAATATGCTTCCTTTCCCAACTATTTAGGCCAATTCAAAGAGAAATCCATCTTAAAAGAAGTATAATTGTTTTTACCTTATATTGTGTGTTACATTTTGAGTCATCTGTCCACATGATCTTTTCTTAGTACTTGTCTTGATGCTCCTGGAAGTCCAGTGGAGGTCAGTGTTTCCTGCTCCGACTCAGACCAGCTGTGACTTAAACAGCACCAAGTCTCTCACAGACCTGCTGATACTTCAAGCAAATGGGCTACTGGATGAATATGTAAGTACCACCCAGTGATTCTGTCTTTTTTTTTTTTCTAGGTATGATATATTTCCTGTACATAGTTTCCTGTAACTGTGCACAACAGTCATTTTCCCACCAAGTACAGTTTTTCGAGCTGGCGCAAAAAAAACAAAAACATTTGAATTTATCCACTTGGTCACTTGATGAAAACTCTTATTTGATCTCAGCATCGTCTTGCACAGCTCTTGGTGTGAGATTTGTGGCATAATATCTGAGTTAACTTACAGACAAAGTGATCTTGCAGCTATTTTTGTTTGAATTTCATCATCGCCTGCTTGCAACAGCAAGTGCAGTTTTGCACTATACAGCAAACTCATGGCCTGCATACGAGGGCTAATGTTTTAAACCTGAAACAACCCAATAACCTGATAATTATCTCATTAATTCAGAAAAACAGAGCAGAATTAATTTTTTCATGAAAATGTATCTCATTAAACAGAGCAGAATTACTTTTTTCATGAAAACTTATCTCATTAATTCAGAAAAAACACAGCAGGTTTTTTTTTTTTTTCATGAAAACTTGCTCATTCAGAAAAAAAGCAAAACATTTTTTTTTCATGAAAATTATCTCATTAATTCAGTGGAATAAAATCCCAAACGAATTAAATCAATTAATAAAAAAAAACAAACAGCTGAAATGCTGGATGCTGAGTACGTTAGTGAAACATCTTTTCCAGGACAATTCTGGTCTGGTCTCTGAATTTCTGTGTTTTTTGTGGTTCTCTTTGTGTATTTATTAACTGTATTAATGTAAACATTGGATTTTAGTAGCCTATACATTGCCTGCTTCCTAGCAGAGACATCACAGCTGCAATGGAAATAAGTCATGTGATTTTACTGCGATATCCTGACGAATTTTAGTACTGTATGCATATTTTGTGTACGGTATTTTAATTTATCAAAATCAATCAATCAGCAAGTAGTCCTTGAGCAGGTACTTTGGCAGAAATATAACAAAAGAGCAACCAATAACAATTGCAGCCACACAGCAGCAGGGTGTAAAACAAGGAGTTGATTAGTTTGCTGAAGAGTTGCAGGTGTGCAGCCTGTCACATGCTTTTAACAGCTCACTGCTGCTCCTTCTTCTTCCATTATTCTCTGTAAGATTTAAAACTGATCCACTGCCAAGAATGTAAGTTTTATTGATGCATTTTTGTTGTAAATATGGTGCCTGTAAGTGCTTCACAATAAAAGCCACCCAGTGTTTCGCTGGTTGAATGCTTTTAATTATTAGCAGGATGAAATGTTTGGTTTGTGTGAGGAGAGTAAACAGTAAACAATGAGATTTACATTACATGCATACATCATTTGCTGTGAATCCTCAATTCTTGGACTATGGCAGACTCCACCACTTACAGTGAAAACTAATTTATAAGACAGGTATTTACAGAATGTAAATTAAAATAATTATAACTTTAACTGCTCCGGACTGCAACAGAAAACATCACCTTTTTACAGCTAGCACCAACATTGTCGTTTGACTGATATCTTAGTACCAATATTGTTGTTTAAGTACAGTTTATTTTATATACGCTGTCTTTTTTTATAAAACTTTCATGTAGGTTTCACTCCCAAAAATCCTGTGCTAATTTGTAAAAAGAAAATCCTATTAACACACTATTTTGCTCTTCTTTGAATTGAAAATATGTATTTTACAATGATCACCTTCACTCTCCAAGTTTTATGGTGAATTCATTTTCATTCATTCTTTTTTGTTTTTACAGATAAAATACCATGAACTGGAGGATGGTCCGGCTCCAGACGATGTTCCCGAGTCCACAATATCTGGTATCAACATTACTGAGAAGCTGCAGGACATCTACATCAAGAATGTGCTTTTTTATTTGCACATTTTAAAGGTACAAGAATATCAGGAGGATCTTTGGGGAAACCCGGAATCCATTGCGAGGCCCCTGTCAGACGTCAAGGGGAACCTCTTCAACCATTTAGCTAAAATAACAAATATTCTCATGAACATCGACTCTTTGCCGACAACGTCCGCCCCGCCGCAGTTTAACCACAGCGATAACTATAAAAAAAAAGAATATGGATGGAGTGTCATAGACAAACTGCAGAAATGGCTTACACAGGTGTCGCAGGTACTTGCAGAGGCAATGGAAGAAAAATAGACAGCAGGGATTCAATGCTTGGACACATACCTGGAAATGTTTTCTTCTCGTCAGAATGTGTCGTGGAGATCAACATATTTGGGGTAAAACTTCACTTCAGTTTACATTTGGCTGCAGAACCTGGTGGGAAATCAGAGTAGTTCACACCAGTGTGGCTCACGAGAGCACAGCCGTGCCATCCACTGGAAATAATGACCTTCTTTTGCACAATGTTCAGTTTGTTATTGTTATTTATGGATATTCCTTTGTTTGTTTTATTTATGTGAATCAGTGTGAATTAAATCTATGGTAAGAAACAACCATCATAACACAATGGTAACTTATTTATTTCTTAAAATATTATTAGTTGTAATTAATGTCACCTGGAAAAAAAACCCAGATTATCATTGATTAAGGGAAGTTAATTTATGCAGATGCTATTAGCATCCAGGTGTCAGTAGCCAACAATGTTGTTAGCACAGGTTTGTTGCCTAAACATAAACAAGTCATTGTGTTGCCTAAACTTAACCACATAGTGTTGTTGCCTAAACTTAACCAAGTAGTTTTAGTGTAAAAATCTATTTCTCAGGGTTGCAAACCCTTCCTCCCCTCTCGTACTTTGTCGCTGTTTCTACTACAAAGAGGCGAGGGAGCCGGGTGGAAGTAACCGAATAACTGCAGTGTGCGTATTCTCACCTGGGTGCAAATGAATGCCTTTAATTTGAAAGTTAATTTGCATATTGTATAAAACGAAAATAGACTGAGCACATGAGGAAATCTGTCTGTCTCCTCCAAAATGACTGACAGTGAGCCCCCACCCCCCTGATAGTGAGCCACTTTAAATTAAGACCGATGGCAAACATTTTATCCATCTATTCAATTTCATCTATTAAAACTGCATAGGCAGAATTGGGTGCTTTTGACTGGGGTCCCCCAGAACCCCAATACATTGTTTTTTTTTTTTACAAAGCACTAATTAAATCAGAAACAGAAAACAATGATGTGAAGTTATTAGGAACAGATTGTTTGACAATGCCATGAAAAATTGGAAAATAAAGCACCTGTGAGATATGACAAAATGTATTCCTCTGTAGGATGAGGGTTATATATTTATTAAATATGTGTTTATTTTTTTTAAAAGGGTTGATGAAAACACTGATGATGTTATTATTATTCCTGTATTGACAACACTTTATACAATGTAGCACTTATCTACAAGCTTTTGCAATGTAGTTAGCAGGAAAATGTGAAAGTGAGTTCAATACTGTCTGTATGAGATTTCTTCTTTGTGTGCATTATATAATTTATTGTAATGTTTGAGATAATTTGTTATTTATTAGTAATTTATTAGTGAGGTTACACAACACAAGTGTAAGTTGTGTAGTAACAATAACTTCTCTGTTGTGAAGTTATTTGTTGACTAAACCTAATAAAGCAATTCAGATTCTGTAATATTCTGCTTCTATTCTTCTATTTTGCTTTTTATTTCTTTGCTATAGAGAGCTAAAGATTTTCATAACAACAAAAACACAACTTTTATTCAACTTGTATGCTAAGGATTGGACCATGTATCAGCAGTCCTCCATGTAATAAATCAAACCAGAAATGTAGAATTAGAAAATATAGTTGCAGGGTTAAACTGGACTGAACCGGGTTGACATGAAAGGATATTGTGGTGTGGTTAACATGACATCTGCGTGCAGGAAGTATTGCATGAGGAGGATCAGAAGAAACGAATCAATCATAACAGTCATAGCAGTCAGAAATCAGTCATCACAAAAATGCAGCTGACGTAGTTATTTTTCAGAGTAGGTGTTTAACCTGGAAAGACGAAAAGATGACATGGTTGTTTATCTTTGGTGACGAGTAAAAAAAAAAAAAAAGAAAAGTGCGTATACAAAATACAAACACGTTGTGTGTGGATCATGCAAGGTGAATAAAAGTCTGTGGTTGTTGTGTTTGCACTAATGTTTACATCATGTTTGTTTTTTTTGTATATTTCATTGTATCTTAAATTCTTAGATTTATTGTATCTTATTGTACTTTTCCCTGCTGTACAATGTGCTTTGGCAATACTACTTTATGCCAAAAAAAAGCCTTTTTGAATTTGATAAAACGACCGATGTCTTCAATATAAACAAACCAAAATCATTTCCCAAACCAAAGTTCTGGAGAATCATTTACTTAAAGATCTCCTCCAGACACATTTTAAAGTATGTAAAAACATTCAGGCCCCGCCCACCACCGCTGCCATAGTTACACCAGACTTGATTGGTTCTTTAGACATCCGAAATTCCATACTAACATGCTATTTAATACGCTAAAACAATATGTACGATTTTGTTAGTATGTCCAAAACTAATAGTAGGTGATGTGCATACTATTTCCAGTGAAATATTACAGTATGCAACACTGGACACTACACCGGCATAAATATCCCACAATGCAAAGCGGTAGTGATGACAACGTTCATAACAGACAAACGGACATCGACCAAGGTGGCTCTGTAACTTCAATAACGCTTCAATTTACATTTCTAGACATTAAAAATCCCCTGTGACTGTTACCGTTTTTCAATAATTTAAGCATTATCTGGCGACGACGGTAGAGCCGAGGTTGGCACGGGTTACCATGGTTACGTGTCCAACCGGCAAGGAGGCTCA
>JAOVVB010090183.1:0-13369 GCA_028570985.1 Heterobranchus longifilis
CCTCCACCCGTCCCAGCATGCTGTTGGTATTAACTTGCTGTGAAGTAATTACTACCTGCTGCTTGTGGAACTCCGGCCCTCAAATTCCAGCCAAGTCAATTAGGGTTTTGGGCTCTCAGTTGGTCATCCAGACAAGCAGACAGATAAACAGGATGAAGGCAGACACATCAAAACAGCGGAGAGCGGATGAGCCGGGCCACCCCTAATAAAATAAAAGAGGAGGGGGAAGAAGGGGACATCCCTGGAGGAAAAGCAAACACAGATCCAGTTACTGAGCTGTTTGGCCTCCTGACTCGCGTGTTAGTTTGAGGGATTTGGGGCTGATGCTCGGAGTGATGCTCCTGATGCTCTTTTAAGTTAAGGGACCATTTGCTCATTCGCTCGTGTGTGTGTGTGTGTGTGTGCATTTAAATGAGTGTGGAATAGGGGAGGTGGCATATTAAAGAGGGGGGGGGCTCAAATTGAATCGGAAAGCAGTGGAGAGGAGCAGAGGAATGTGTTTAATTTGCAGAGCCGTGTGACGGAGAGATGGAGGGAGGAGAAAGAGGAACGGTGAGGCGAGACGCCTCTCGAGTCGTTAACTCTCATACACGACCTTTTGCCACCGAGGTGTGAGATCCACATGTTTGGAGGGGGGGGCCTGCCCTGCTCCAAACCCCCCTCTGTTTGCCCCAACAGATCTGACACTCTCCCAGCAGTCAGTCTGATAACAGAACAAATCCTCTCCTAAATATTTGGCTCAGTCACTCGCAAGAACACACGCGGTCTGCGGAGCTGTTCATCAGAAAGTGGGATCGTTCAGAAATCCCCGCAGCTCCTGCTTCACTCTCATGCTGCAAATTACATCCTGACGAGTAAATATCGATCTACATCGGAGTTTTAAAATCCAGTTTTTTGTTAGAGGATTTATATATTTTTACTGTTTAAAAGAAGGAAAAATGTGATATATTTCTCTTGAAATAAGCTGTCATAATAATAATAGTAATAACTTTATTTATATAGTGTCTTTCAAAAACAAAGTTACAAAGTGCTTTTCAATAAAAACAAAATATAACAACATAGAATAATACAATAATATTAAAAGTTACGACGGATAACACCAGTTAAGAAAAAAACATAAGATAAAAGTGAGTCTTAAGAAAAGATTTTAAAAGAAGAAAATATATATACATATTATATGTATATGTTTATGTACAAATGTATACATTTCAAAAGTTCATGACAAATTTAAAAATGTTTATTTTTATTTACTTATTCATATCAAATAGTGATAGCGAATATATACATATGTAATCTTTTTTTAACTTAATTATTTGTTATTTATTTACGTTATTTAACCAGGAAAGCCTCATTGATATTGATCTTCTCAGGACGAGATAAGCAGCAGTAACAGATGAACACAATACAAAACAAATATGAGAGTCAGAATTGAATGAAATGCAGTTATACAACCACAAATAACATTTCTAATAATTTACAAGATTTCATCCTATTAAACAACCTAAATAGCATTTTAAAACATAAACGGCCTGTTGGATGTTTTGCCATAAAACAAATTGAGATTCTATAGAAAAGTCTTCCAGCCTCATAAATGCTTTTTTTAATTTTTTTTTTTTTTTTTAGTTGATACCGAGAGCTTTAGCTGTTTTGCAGTGTCTTAAAATAATTGTGTCAGGTTTCAGTGTGAGATCTATCCCCTTATTAACATCATTTAGACTCATGTCTTTTAAACCAGCCACGTCACACACTGTGTTGTGTGCAGTACAGAGACTTTATGTTAGAGTCCAGCCTGAGAGGAAACAGAGAGCTGTGATTTTTCACCGCCGGCCGACCGGAGGGTGACAGCCTGTTATGTGCCGTAATCCTCCGCTTTTCAGCGTGGATGTGTTGTAGGATGTGCTGAGGTTTTTAGAGCTTAGCGGAGGTGTTTCTAAGCTCAGCCTTCATAAACTATTTCTGATATTATCCTGACATGTTGTGCTCCGATTCAACATCGAGGTCCTCTGATTTATTCAACATCAGGCGGACCGTAGACGGAGCAGATATTTTTATTTTATGTTATGATATGCTGTAACAAAGGAATCTGGGCTCCTTTTTTGGTTAAAAATAATGCAGGTCAGCTGATGTGAAATGAAGCAGTGTGATTTAAGGCGACAGCTTGTTAGAAATAGTAATCTTCTGGTTTTAACTGGGATGTGTTGTAAGATGTTCTGGGGGTTTTGGAGATTAAGTTTTTGTTGAAGTGGGATTTTATTAAAAAATAAATAATATTGGATGCAGGGGACACCACCACCACCACCACCACCACCACCCACCCCCAATAAAAACATGAAAGTAGCAGAAGACTTTTATTTTGACGGAGCCGCTAGAACATCGACACAACAATTGTGTCACGTGTGTGTTGAACATTGAATGAGAAAAGTTCAGTAAATATTTGAAAGTAATACAGAATGCCTGAGTACAACGGCATATTAGGAAGAAAAAAAAAAAAAAAAAAGAAAATGACTGACCTGGGGAGGGGGTACATTTATGTGAAAAAACTATAAAGTCCTAAATTCGTGATAAAAAATTATCTTAGATTAATGTGAGGTTAATCGACCATGCAAAGTGAAGCGATGTGGTTCCTTGACCCAAACAAATGCAGAATTTATCGATTTTATGACTTTATAATCTCAGAGAATATTCAAGTTTGTATCTTGTAATCTTACAACTTTAATCTCACAGTTTTTTCTTCTGAATCTGACCCCCCTAAAGTAAATAAAGACATTTCCACCATCAGTTGATACACAAACAATTTACGAGGACGCAGGAAATTTGACAATTTGTTTGACACTTAATATTTTCTGGGGGAGGACCCCCACCCCCCCTCTACAAATCACCTCCCAAACATACAGTTGTATCTTTTTAGTGCTTTGGGGAATTATAAATGTTACTTATAGCACATTTAGGTTTAAAATACCATACCAGCGGTTTGTGTGTTTAGGTTTAATAACTGCAAATTGCCTATATTGTACATTTCTGCCCACCATTATCCAAATTATAGGCTGCAGTGGCTTCTTAGCAGATTTTCCCACGTTGCTAGAAGCCATTCTTTTCCATTAATTTCATCACTTTATGCATCAATTTGCAGAGAGTGGAAATTTGCTTAAGAAAGGTAATCCATCTCAGTGAAGAATGTGTCACCTTTATTCAAAATCAAAGTTATGTTTATTGCTGCATGGTCTTGCAGTTGTTCTGAAAATTATAATGTTGCGTTCAAGGACGCTCCGACATCTGATACTACTGACCAGCAACCATTTAAATACAAGAAATAACGGTGGTCACAGTTTCTCACGACGTGCTTGTTTGTTTTGATTGTGCTAACAGGTCATTTTTTTATCAGATTTCTATCAACTGTTGGAGTTTTGACTCTCAAAGGGGTTTTTAAAAATCATAATGAAGATGGGAGGTGATGGATAGATTCGCCCCTTCGCTCGCATACAATGGAAGTGAACGGGAGTCAAATATTTGCCACTGTTAATTTTGCTCATGTGTGACTGTGCCCTGAGGTGAAAGGAAGTTAAAAACCCTTAGCGCCGCAATTCGTGCCAGGCCAGCCAGGAAGTTAGCGTCGCCCTGGTTCCCTCGACAAAAAGCCTATGGGATTTTTCCATTGGATTTTGGTTCATTGCAGAAAATAAGCTCTGCGGCGAACAAAAGTTTATGATACTTACATGTTTTGTCTAGCAAGATAATCTCTCCATATGAACAGCACTTTTATGATTTTAGAAGCATACATGCAATCACCAGAAGTAAAAAGCTAATGTTAGGCTATAAACGAACTACACCAACGGTCACATGACTTCAACGTCGCCGCGACTAAGCTGACGGTGACTTTTCTCATTTAGCCTTTTTAACCGACATATTTTATATCGCAGAACAAAATGTGAAAATCTCTGAAGCTTATTTCAGGCATCTTACCAAAAACACATTAAAAAAAACCCATTGGCTTCAAGTGCAAATATGCCAACTCATTTCCAGGCTTCCCATGTTAGACTGTGAAAACCCCTGCTTTGGAAAATAGTCTGCAATCATTTAAAATATAAAGAATTGTAGCAATAATAATAAACTTTATTTACACCAGATTGGTAGCTACTGAGCTAAACATGCAACACCGCACGTGTGGTCCTGAGGAGAAAATGGAACACAACAGAACCAACTGAGGAACTTGAACGAGGTTCTTTAAGGATGCGTGTTAATTAAAATGCGAGTCAAGTGTCCTTGAGGTTACTGAGCGGTCTTGTTACTCTGTGGTTGACCACGCAGCTAATAAAATAGATACAATCTCTGTGCTGTACGCCATCAACCGGATGTTCGGCTATGAAGGAAGTCCCGAGGTGAAAAGTATTCTCCAGTAGATGTCCTTGAACTTGTTACATGTGAGTTTGGATTCACGAGAGTGTAAGTGTAGATTTTTTTGCAGAAACACTCAATGTGGTGTCTAATCCCTCAAATTCCTCTTTTTTTTTCCTTCCACAGTGCCAAGCTGAAGAGCAACAGGGAAGTTTGCATCAACCCAGAGACCAAGTGGCTGCAGCAGTACTTAAAGAACGCCATTAACAAGTAAGAAGAAACTCATTTCTCTCTCTCTCTCTCTCTCTCTCTCTCTCTCTCTCTCTCTCTCTCTGTGTGCAGACACAAGCATCGCTGACACACAGACAGAAATGAAATACAGCCCTCTTCTCTGCCGAGTTTAGAGCCGACAAAGAAGAAATAAACCACCGCTACAAATGGCCATTTCTCAGTTTCCTGCCGACAATTACTCTCTGAAATCACTGACGTGGTTGATGTAAGCAGCTGAGTTATTATCTGTGAAATAATTAGCACCAAGAAAGAAGAGATAAATCTGCCACTAGTGTATCTGCTTCCCTTTTTTCTCATATTTCTGTGACTTCAGAAGAATCAAATGTTCAGAATTTTTTACCCTCTCAGCTCACTCACAGTTAAAGGTCCCATATTGTAAAATTAGATTTCCATGTCTTTTACAAAATACAAAAAAATGTTTTTTTTATTATAAAGAAGGTCTAGGTGATATATAAATACTGTGAAAGTATCAAAACGCTCAATCCACGGAGAAATGCACACAGCACATATTCAGAAACTGTGCCTTTAAACGAGCCGTCAGGACTTCTGTGAAGTTGTGATGTCACAACTATACTATATGTGTAGGTAGAAAGTGCAGCTACAGTGCTGTTACAGTCATTTCCCGGCTGCAATGATGGTGCAGAGACACAGAGAGCAGATGTGGAAGACCCGAAAACGCCGACCAATCAGAGCAGACTGGGCTTTTTCAGGAGGCGGGCTTAAAGAGACAGGCGCTAAAACAGAGCGTTTCAGGGTGAATACAGGTATATTCAGACAGTCTGAGAAAAATGTGTTTTGGTTTTACTTTAAAGCATGCAAACAGAAGAAACAGTAGAAACCTAAAATACAAGTATGAACCTGAAAATGAGCACAGGTTATTTTCTGGGTGAAATTATTTTGTTTATGCTAAGTGTACAGTTTTATTGAATACCAAAGTAGTGCAGGCTTGCAACAGCATTTGAATTACAAGTTTAGGCTGAGACATTACACTTTAATTTAGTTGCAGTGGATTTAAAACTTTAAAAATATCTTATTCTTCTTAGTGAATGTGAAATATGAGGAAATCAGTAGTATTCACATCCCTGTTTTTTTAATGTGGCCCTTCAGTTTTGACAGTAGATAACCTTCTGATTGATTGTAGATGTTTTCACTTTAGATGTTCTTTTCACTTTTAGGAATGAGTTTCTTCTGCTGTTTTTACATTTTGACATATAGGAAGAAAAGCACAGGTGTTGTGAGCCATAATTAATACATTTTAATATTTACACCCATATAGGGTGCCCCAGTTTGTAGTTCTAAATCGCGGAATTGAGTTCGCATTTTAGCACGTCCGGTTCCCTCGCAGTCAATGGGTTTTTTTAAATGTGTTTTTGTTTAGACGTTAACACAAGCTTCAGAGATTTTCATGTTTTGTTCTACGACATAAAATACATCTGTAAATACCCCGCTGCTGCATTTCGAAGCTCCAGAAGGCTCTTATCAGGGTATTGAATGGGGCTGATACCAGCCCATTCAATGCAGACTGATAACAAGTTCGGTAGGTTTTGGTTTCACTTTAAGTAAACAACAAAAATACATTTTTGTTAGGATTAGGAACCGAAAACACGTCGGTAGGTTTAGAAAAAAAACATCTACATTTCCGTGACTTTCGTTAGGTTTAGGCACCAAAAACAGTTGGTAGTTAGAAAAAAACATCAAGGTTTGGATGTTAAAATGTTTCAATCGGGATGCGAATTTCGGTCTCCCACATGAAAGTCTTGCACCATCCCAATCAACCTCCTTTATACATCATTATCTGGCCTTCACCATTGCTTGTCATAATAACCGTCAACACAGTAGGCTGTCAACCCATTCAATACGCTAATAACTGCCTTATAGCATGGCCAGCATGCCCCTAATCACCCATATGTATCAGGATAAGCACTCATATCAGCGCAATCAATCGTGTGACATCAGAATCACCTGCTTTAAAAAGGCGGCTGCTGACAAGTGGCGAAATGAGACTACAGAGGTTGTCGAGGACGTTAAACGTCACCGTCAGTTTAGTCGCGGTGATGGTGATGTAGGACAGCGACATGCGACCGTTGGTGTAGTTCATACGTTAGCTTTCTGGGAATTGCAGTTACGCTTCTAAAATCATAAAAGTGGCGTTCATATGGAGAGATTTATCATAAACTTGTGTTCGCCACAGAGCTTATTTTCTGCAATGATCCAAAATCCAATGGAAAAATCCCATAGACTTTTTGTTGAGGGAACCAGGGGGTAGTGTTAACTTCCTGGTTGTCTTCAGTAAAAATGCCTATTCCACAAAAAAATAATTTAAAAAAATCTTAACACAATGTCCACATACAATATAGATTTTTCTGAGGTTTCATCCACATCTCACAGTCTTCTGGTGTGCTTTTAAAGCTTAGATGCAATTAAAACCTCTAGAAACATATTATATTATATTATAAGTGGATGTTTTGTTAAGATTTCTTTTTGTCCAGCTACTATTTCCAAGGTCATGAATAAACTGTGAATGAACCTGTGACTAAAGATGCTGAGATATTTGTGTGTAGGGCTGCACCATGGATGTATAATAAAACCTGGATACGGCGCCACGGCTCAGCCTTGCAGCAGTTTTTTTTCCAGTGGCCACTCGCGGTACTGCAACGAAAAATCCCCCTGCAGCCCAGAAAGCATTTTCTCCATAGAACACCACTGTAAAAGAGACGTCTGTAAAACTGTTCACAGGACACCTCCAACTGCAAACAAGGTCGATTATGACTCTTTCTATTCAGAATTTTAAATCCATCGACTTTTTCTGTTGGTAAAACCTTCCTCGAGCCGAAGAAGAGCCGATTTAAAGATCTAGTAACGTCAGAACAATGTGAAGTCTACGGGGCGAGCGGGAACTCGCCGCCGGGAGAAACGCTACTGTGCATATTCATTGGGCCGCATAACGCTGAAACTTTTTAATCCAGGTTTTATAATACATCCATGAGCGAGACGCTGCAACTTGGAGTCATTTCCTGTATGCGTCACGTGAGTTTCGCCACGGCCCCGCCTCTTTTAGCAGACTAGCAGCAGTTCTGAATGTATTGATTCCAATGGAAGAAGTGAAGGTGATCACAGATTATGATCGATCGATTATGATAACACATATTTTTGTGATGCTAAATATGGCTGTTAGCCGTGTAAATATCTAACGTTAGTAAAACAAAATAATATCCATCCACAGGACGTTCACTACACTAGACCACGCCCACTTAGGAGACAGGAAGTGTGTACCATCTCATAGCACTGGCGCTCCTTGTAATGCGGTATCTTTAGTATGGAGTACTAGCCAATCTCAGTAGGGCGGGACTATAGCGAAACATGGGTGGGGAATTGTGCTTCTGATACAAGGTGAAACATTCGGCATCCTGTTCATAAATTCTCTTATCTGGTTGTTTTTGTGTCTGTGCTGAAGGGGGGGGTCATCTCTGCACAAGGCTTATTGATAGCCAAGACTTTACTGGCAAATATTGAGCCGGCTACTACACAATAAAAGGGGTCTAAAACTCCACTTTCCTCTATTAGGAGGATTGTAGTCTCTATTAGACTTGTGTTTTAGTTGACAAAATGTGTCTTACATTTACAAATTCAATGCCTCCGACTGAGGATTTAAAGAAAAAAAATCAACAAAAAAAAAAGAACAAATCCTTTGGTTTCTCTGAAGGACATCATTAAGATGTAGAGTTTGACATGTATACGCTCTTTGCGGAGCTATTGTTTGAGGTTGTTGGACTTGGCACTGAATCAGAAAGTCACCACTTCTGGTGCTTGATTATAAAAAAAAGAAAAAAAAAAGAAAATGCCAAAACCACCTCAGAACACCTCAGTGTCCTCTCTCTTTATCTCGATCTCTCTCTCTGAGGGACAGTTTACATTTATTCTTCCCCTGTTTAAGTTATTAACCTTCAACTCTTTTGTTTTTTTGTTTTTTCGTTAAGTCATATGTTGGTTTTATGAACCTGCACTTGCTGACAGGAAAAAAAAAAAAAAAAAAGGTCCCACGTTTGACGACAAATGAATTCCACTCCGTGTGCAGACCTGGATCACATGTTTTAACCTGCTCGGATGTATTTTTACTGCATTGGGGCGATTCTGATAGTGTTGGGTTTTGTCGTTTTTCACTGAAATGTGTGAAAACTGTCTGGCACTCGTATTGTCTCATGTGGCAAAACTACTCTGATCTTGTATTCCCAGAAAGGATAAAAAACAAAACTATAAGAACTGATTTTACTGAAGCCAGGTCTGTCCTCTCTCATGTGAGTGTGTGTGTGCGTGCGAGAGTGTGTGAGTGTGTGTGTGCTCCATGTTCTTACTAAGGCTGAGCTTTAGAGAGGCACCTGGTCCGCGATTAGTCTGCACTGATCTCAGTTTGGCTGATTTCCACCTGCTACTCCCTAAATATCATACTTCTGGAGAGTATTTGTCATAAAAAGAGACAACTATATCCCGTGTCGGATATAATAACAGGGAGTGAAGGCTCCGTCACATAATTTGCAGCTATAATTTTGCGCTGAAAGTTAACTGACTCCACTGTCAGTTCTGTGCAGACTGGTCCTGGATCAGCCTGGGTTAGTTAGTATGTCTGACAGAAGAGTTTCTGGCTATGCTGCAGATTCAAAACAATAGCATATCTTCATAAGCTGGTGATCACAAAGCTATATTTTTACCTCCGTGTTTAAAGGTTTAGACATGCCGCCCTGACTGTAGTTCAGGTTAACTTTCCAGTTTTGCAGCTTGGCCAGAAGTGTATAACCACCAGCCACGACCCAAAGTGGAAGTTGCCGTGTCTTTTGTAAACCACACTCCATTCTGGCGTCCGGCTTTGAGCGCACGTGTCCGTGAGGTCATGTTAGCCCAACCACGTGTAGAGAGTCGTCCTGTTGTTCTGAACCTGCTGCCACCCTTTGTAAAACATGCAGTCTGATGACGTTTCTAGCCGTGTAAGTTGAAGATGCAATACTTACAATAAAAACACCAAGATTTTCAAACCTGAATGACTCGGCTCGCCTCTTTATACCACGCAACGTTTCAGTGTTGAATGTTTACTGTAAAGCAATGACTCGTGCTGCAAAACATCATTTATTTACAAATGACTTGTAATGTGAGGCTTCTTTGTATTAGCTGGTACATACCAACATACTTTAAAAAAAATTAATTCCCTATATTCTGCAAGAATCAAAAACATAAACATACATTATGTAATTTTCTGCCGCTAAAGGTTTCTCAATCAAAACAATAACAATAGACAGAGTTTGGTGATGTTGTGAAATAGTGTGGGATCATGGGAGTTGTTGTCATTGCAGTCAGTTTCTCCTGGTGATGATTCCTTCAGTGTTCATCATTCAGGCGACCAAATGTAACAGACTATTATTGTTGGAAACATTTGGGATAAGTACACAACTTAACAAAATAAATAACATAGGTCTAGTCTAGTTTTTAGACATTTTAATGCAGATATTATACCTTTAATATATCATAAAAACAAGTTTTCTTTGATCATTGCATTTTTGTCCTCATGAAATACCAGATAATTTTACCTCGGGCCTGTAAATATTATTCAAATCCAACAACAGGAGAAACAATAATGACTCACAGCTTCGGAACAAATGCAACCTGTGAGGAGATAATGCTGCATTTCAAAAGGTCACAAACCAAAAACATCATAGAACATGAATAGATATGCCCTGGGAGCATTTAGATTCACTGGAATTGTCTCATAATGATCTAAACTCTTAGTGCGAAAGATCAGGCCTTGAAAATAATTTAAACAAAACAGAAGAGTCCTAAATCAAGGTCCACTGTCTCGTTTTTCCCTGAGCTTTCAACCACACGTCACAGTCTTCATCACAAAACAATCAGAAGACAACAGCTTAATAAAGACAGTGAGATGAATCAGTTGGTAATATCTGGGCTGAAAAATAAAGCCAACACAGGAGTGCCAAAAACTGCAGTTCCTCGAGGCTGGCTCCAAAAGTGAGTCAATCCCCCATAGACCCCCGTGTTAAAATGGCCAACTTTACAGCAGAAATAAACATGCTTACAGCCTGGTACTGTTTTGGTCTCTATAGCTAATTTCCCCGTTAACGACAACTGTACGGGATATGAATTTTTATTTTACTGTCACTTTAAATCATATTAAGGCTTAAAGTTTTACATAATTAAGGGCGTGGCCGTTTTGAGTGACAGGTGGGTGCCGCCACAGGAGACTGTAGGCTTCATTTGGCTCCATCCACGCTCCACCTCTTTATTTCTGGGTTAGCCGGGTTAGTCTATGGGTTGAATGTCACAGTAAAAAAAAAACGTAAACATCTGAATTTTTTGTCAAAGATTTTAATCCTGTTTAAAATGATTTTTCCATGCTTGAAAGAATAAAATGCATTAGGGAAATATTGAATTATCTTAGGAAAAAACCCCATTTGTGTACACCATAGACAGTAAAAATGATACAGTATATGGTGCAGGCACGTGCAGGGGGGGGGGGGCAGCTGAGGGTGCTGGAGCAGCTGCCCCTTGATGAAAGCGCCCTTATGTAAAGACGTATTTTATTTTAATTTATTTTAGTATTTTTTGTGTATGTGTGTTAAGGCGGGCCTGTCTGTGGCCCTTATCAAGAAGAACATTTAACAATTAATAATAATTTAAATAAAATTACTTGGTCACATGATGACCTTTCACCTCTCGTCACGTGACGTGTCCTCCGTTAATGAGCAGCTGCGACCTGCTGCCTGAGACACCGCAGACAGACAGACAGACAGACAGAAGGTAAGTTTCATTTATATGATCGATTATCATGTTATACTTATAGCAGACTAAACGTCAACTTCCAGCCGTGCATCAGTCGACGTCATGCAACATAGTCTAAGTTTTCTGAAGTAGCCTATGTTTAATTTAGGTCCTGACTGCTGGGTGTTGGCGATGCCTGTAAGCTTTGTGTGTGTGTGTGTGTGTGTGTGTCTGTGTGTGAGTATATATCCCGGAGAGATGGCAACAATGTGTTGGGCTGAGAATGGGCCCTTACGATTGATTCAGATTGCTAACTCGGATACATGCCTGTGTTCTGTCAACTTGTGCTAAACTAAATATAAGTTTGTATTTTCAAAACGCGGAAATGAGTTAGCATTTAAAAAAATGTGTTTTTGTTTAGACGTCTGAAATAAGGTCTGTGTTTAACACAGTACACTGTAGCACGTCAGTAAATACCCCGCTGGTGCATTTTGAAGCTTTTACTTGTGTTTAAAAAGGCGGTTGCTAACAAGTGGCTAAATGAGACTACAGAGGTTATCGAGGACGTTAAACGTCACCGTCGCCACGACTAAACTGACAGTGACGCGGGACCGCGCAATGCGACCCATTCTGGCGATTGCATTTACGTTCTAAAATCATAAAAGTGGTGTTCATATGGAGAGATTATCTGGCTAGACAAAACGTGTAAGTATCATAAACTTGTGTTTGCCACAGAGCTTATTTTCTGTTATGATCCAAAATCCAATAAAAAAATCCCACAGGCTTTTTGACGAGGGAACACATGGCGATGCTAACTTCTGGGTTGGCCCTTGAAAAGGCAAAGCACTGTTCGTCATGATTTTCTTTTTTTATTTGTATGTGTAGTCAGTAGTAATATGCTTATTCTACATAAACTATAAAAGTATTTCATTAAATGAGTCATTTCTAATTTTCTTTGATAGTTTTGTCATGTGCAGATATGCACTGATGTTGGCTGGGTAATATGTTGATGTTGTCCAATGTCCCGTCAAAGCACTATCCATGGTTCTGACAGCTTTGACCTCTGCTTTCACAATACAATAACCCAAAGAACTAATATGACTAAAATCCAAGACATTGTTGGTAAAATATATATATTTTTAGAGTGTATGTGTGTGTGCCTGCGTGCATGTGTCATATAGTAACTAGTGTGCACTGGGGCCCGTCGTAACTACCTTACACATCTGCCTCTTAGATTTGTAGTACTGTATATTTTTGTATGTTAGGAAAATAAATAAGAAACATGTAAGTCATGTATCGATGATATGTGCATGGTATGTTACAAGTTTACTAGTTCAGAGATGACCTGTCTGACTCTGCTTCTAAACCTCGTCACTGTTAAAAAAAAGCCTCTCTGAAAGACCAGATGGTCCCAGTCTGGTGGATTAAATGGACCAGAACCACCACTGAAGACACCGTTAAACTTACATGAGTTATGTACCAAACCTTTAAACAATCAGAACAACAAACATGGCGACGGTGGAGGAGGTCATAATAATGTAAAGATGGAAAAGCGGAGGCGGTGTTGTAGACGGCGGACATTAAATAAATCGATATAGAAAACATTTCTATATCTATTAAATACATCGTCATTCTGTTCCGCCCTGTTCAAGGCTGTGTGGCTGGGCCTGTGATGATGGAGGGTTACTGCAGACGGCCCTCGAAATAAAGAGATGCTGTCTCAGAAAATGTGCAGAAATACGGACTAAATGAACGGACAGAAGGCTCCGTGTACGTATCTAACGTTGAGCATAAATCTCAGTATTGTCCTTTGCAGATATCAGTGCTGCATGATTCTGGATCTCCCCACTCATAGAAACCCAGCAGCAGTGGTGGAATGTAACAAAGTACATTTACTCAAGCATTGTACTTAAGTACACATTTGAGGTACTTGTACTTTACTTGAGTATTTTCCTTCCCTGCCACTTTATACTTCTACTCCATT
>JAOVVB010090201.1:0-13368 GCA_028570985.1 Heterobranchus longifilis
TGTAAAATAGAGCGTTGCTAAGGGCGCTGTGCTGGAGGACCACGCACGTCAATCACTCCGCAGAAAGCAGTCCAGTAAATTTAACTTCAGCTGTGGCAAAGCAACAAAACTTTAGCTTCCCATTACTCTTTCTAATATTAATTTAATATATCTGAGAGTACAAAACTTTGGATTCATGGTTAATGGCTGAACTGCCCCCAGTAAAGAAAAGGAAAAAAGAAGATAACAGCACAGGAGAAGAAGACATGAGAAATGTACAGACATGAAGTGACAGTAAACGCAGCATGGTATGTACTCTGGCAGAGTTTAAAGACTGATTCATATAAAAGAAAATTTCAACATAAGAGTTATGGAGCAGAAAACCTCATTCAGCTGTGCTTGTTTTATGTATCTGTAGGATGCACTTCCAACCGTAAGCTAACGGACTACTTTTCTTTTTTCTTTTGGAGCAATGCGGTCATTTTTAAATCAATATTTTATGTCAAATGATTGATTTCTTGAGTAAGTAGCCGTGTAGATAATGCAGGATAATGTAGAATGAACCGGTCATTATTGAAAATAGATCCCTGTCGGGGTTCTATTTTCATTCTACATTTTCATTCTACATTATCCCTTACTTAGATCATGTCAAGATAAGTCTCTTTCGAGCATATTGCACTCCTCTCTATACTGCCCCCTTGTGGGCCACATTTAAAAAGGCCAGCATGCATAAACTGCAGGTTACATCTGCATCAGGGACGTGCACAGATAGAGCCCAGGTAGTGCTCAAGCACATGCCCTTTTGCCCTCTGACCAGATAAATGCCCTTTTTTGAAAGACATTTTTATTAATTTATTTTTCAAATTTTATATTTTCGTTTTTTAATGTGGCCCATGGCATCAATTCTCAATTAAAAGTGTGTAATAATACCTGAAAATTGCATTTGCGTTGTAGTTCTGCGAGACCGCACCTCCTTTTTCGACTTTCTTGTTGCTGCAGTTGCCACACACACTAAGCGCCCTGCAGCAGCATCTCTTCTCCTGCCTCCTGGTCACATGGCAGCCAGCCAGGTCAGCTAACGGTAGTGTTTGCCCTGAGCCAAACTCTTAAAGCCTTCTCATTTGTTAGTTAACATTTCTTGGTGCAAGCTATTTTTTCCACAAATTATGCTGTTAAAAAGTGGTGGGGACAAAAGTGATCATTTCAAAAAGTGGTGGGGACATGTCCCCAGCGTCCCCAGCATAAATGACATCTATGATGATGAGATACACTAAAATATATAGGCTACCTGACTAAATGAATGAGCATAATAATCACATACACTCTATGCATTTAATCCGGCCCTGGTTGCATTCCCTTACCAACGCCAAAAGGCGTGGAGACTATTGGCCCCAGCCTGCATACCAGTACTGTGTTTTTTAGCACTGTGCCAGGACTCTTATTTATAGACTAATGCTGTCACGCACACCCCTCTTTAACACAAGCTCATAAACAGCTGCATTTGCCTTGTATTTATTTCTTACTTTATTTGTATTTATTTATTTTTATTTTTATTGTCTTCTTCATCTAGCTTTGATGTCTTATTTCTATTATTAAAACTTTTAAATCTATCTAATTGTATTTATTGTCTTATCAGCTATTTTTTATTCTTGCTTTGTCTTTTGATCTAGTCCTTTAATCTTGTTTTTATTATTAATAATCTTATTATAGCTTCTAAATCTATTTCATTATGTTCTGAACATTTTATTGTCCCGTGTGGATTGGTCTCTGGTTTTAATTTTCTTTTCTTTTCATTTTTGTCTTATCTGTCAATCATCTGTGAAGCACTTTGAACTTGACTTGTATGAAAGGTGCTGTATAAATAAAGTTTGATTGATTGATTGATTGATTGATTGATTGATTGACTGATTGATTGATTGATTGAATGATTGATTGATTGATTGATATAGTCTACACACTGGCTACTTCAAATTGAAGAGGAAAGTTATCAGCTCTGCAGAGGCGCACACTGAACATGTGAGGTCACGGCTCTCTCACCTGACAAGTTTAAAGGCTCGTTTTTCAAGATCAGCCAAAACCACATGGTTGATACCAGACTGGATCTGAAGGAAGGACGAGGTCCCGCCCTACTCTTCCTCTGATTGGCTTACCCTGACATTCTAACCCTACCAATCACACTCAGTGTCTATAAAGTAACCCTAGATTTGCGAAAACCGGCGAAAACTGGCCAAAACTCTCGCGAGACTAATTTCCCGATCACCGAACTCTAACCATACCCATCTCGCGAAACTTTAGCAAATCTAGGATTACCTCCACGAGCCATTAACCCCTAAAGCATCCCCTCGACCCCTCCCCTCCCCTTCGGCAATTTGGCAACCGGTAGTTAGAAAAAGGACAACACCCGGAAATACTAAGGTATTCTGCTATCCTCGGAGGGCTGCGGACACATACTAACAGGTAGAAAACACTGCACTCTTTCTTCTTCATTTCACTGTCTCTTCTGTTTGAAGAATATATAACATGAGTTCCAGAGAGAAGTTCTGAGAATAAGAGTTTTGTCTCCACGTAAACTAACGTTATTAACCTAGTTAACGTTAACGTTTTGTCTCCACGTACACTAACATTACCGTACAACTGCATTTAGTTTATTAACGTTAACGTCGGTCAACAGTTTGCATCGGTGAGTTTGAAACTTGTGTGCACGCGCTGCTGTACAGTGTTTGATGTCGCTGTATGACAGCGGGGTGCGAACCTCCATTAGGATATATCACACTTTATATTAAATTGCTTTTCCGCAGTAGTGGACGAGAAGAGCCACACGCTTGAAGACACCTCATAAAACATTAAGGACTTGTGGTAAATTCGGCGTACAGATATTTAACAAATGTTTCCTCTCCGTTGTGAAATATTGTGAAATGTCCCCAGGTGAGTCCCTAAAATCCATCAGTTTAGTAGTCTCGCGTAGCCAGACTTTAATTTAGTAAATTAGTATTTAATGTAGTGCGGAGGGCCATTTCACATCGTTCCGAGGGCTGCAAATGGACCCCGGGCCGGACTTTGGAAATGCCTGCTTTAGTCTAACCCGGCTGTGCATTAAAACATGTTGTACAGTACTAATCGAGTGCCGTTAGCCTTTAGAATAGCACCGAGCCACTGTTGATTTGTTTTTGTTGTCTGTGTGCCAGTGGTTGACAATAATTAAATACAAGAAATACAGCACTGTCTGCCTGCCGCAGAGCTGCATACCCAGCAACATGGCGGTCCCCTGGGTGATCCAGACCACAATGCAAATGTGCCATAATGTTGTTGCTCCAGCTCTATAGTCCCAAAATCTGTGTGCTGATCTTAGTTGTCTTTTCCAGTTTGTCTTCAAACACACGTGTGTTCAAGCACACATGTCCAAGTAAAGAGGAACTTTCATGCAATAGCACGCACACAGCTTTTTCTGTCTGCAACAGCATAAAATAAACTGCCATGTTGACAGTCATTGCAGCAGAATGATTCTGTTTTTGTTCGGTGTTTGCTATCAGAAACTCAGGTGCTGGTGCGTCCCCGACGCTGGTCATATCCTCCCAACCACAGCCCTGCAGCTTTGGCATCTCTCTCTCTCTGGCTGAATATCCTGCCAGCCAAAACACTGTAAAAAAAAATCTATACTGTAAAAATTCTAGTCAAAAACATCCCCTGCACTCATATTTTGGATGACATTTTTGCTGTTAGTTTTTAATATAAATGAAGAGTTTTAAACAAGTTTTGAATGTTCCACAGCCTGTAGTTCTTCTGCACCACCAACTACGTCACTGTCACGTCACATGACGGTGCTGGTGGTGCAGAAGTCAACAGATTTTGCAGCGGCGCCCCACAGACACAGAGGACATTTGTATGAACTGCAGGCGTTTTTTAAACCACATACCTAACCCAAATAGATGGAGGTAAAGTTGAAAATCTATTAAATGTCCTGTTTAAGGATTCTGTTATTCTACAGTGTTGAAGAAAAAAAAATCTGAATCCCACAATTGAAAACCGAATACCTACCCAATGAACGAATATCTGAATAGTCGAATATTCGGATCCAGTCCTACTTTTCACCCTTTCTCTAACAGGGAGTGTTGCTTTGGCAGTGGAAGAAGTGCTTAAAACTTTTCTTCTGAAGTAAAACTATTAATATCGCACAGTAAAAGTCCTGCATTCAATTTATTTTAACTTAAAGTGAAGAGTGAAAGAGAGGCCCTATCAGCACAAATGTACTTAAATTTACTCAACATCTGTTAAAGGTGAAGCTTTCAATCTAATATAATGCTGGATAGTTTAATGAATAACTATGCATCATATTTAAAGGTCCAGTGTGTAGTATTTAGCTGCCTGACTTAATAAAAATGGAATATAATGTTCATTATTATTTTTGAATTAGTATATAATCCTATCATTATTATTTTTTGAATTAGTATATAATCCTATCAAAATAAGAATGATTGTGTTTCTATGACCATAGAATGAGCCGTTTTTATGGGGAGCGGCTCTCCCTCCATGGAGGCGGCCATCTTGCAGCGACAGGAGCCTAGAACGGACAAACCTGTCTCTAGAACACTTTCACCTTTTCACATTTAGTGGACATGCTGGAAATGCACCGGTAGGAAAACATAGAAGAGTTGTTGTTGTTTTTGCCTGCCAACATTTTGTTTGTGAGAAATTTGTAACCAGAATCTGTTGAATTATCTTCTTGTCCCTGGAGGCCACCGTAGTTTGTGCATTTCTCTGAAAAGGGGGGTTGAGTGGGATAGTGTTTACATCAGTTTCCATCTAGAACCTCACCACTAGATGCCACTAAAAACTACGCACTGTACCTTTAAATGTTTTATTTTGTGAGTGAAATCTGAATCTGCAACAGTAACATTTCTGTCAGGTAAATGTAGTAGTAATTTTCCACTGAAGAAGAAGTTCAGTTGCATATTTTGAAATGTTTTTGGGGACTTTTGAAAGTTATTTCAGGGTACAGTGAGTTAGAATAGTAATCTATAGCTATTTGGGGCCCTTTTAGTTGGAGGCCCCAGACAGTTTCCTACCCTGCCTAATGGTAAAATCTGCCCCTGGTGTTTTTTTTATATGTATGAGCAGTTCTCAAGGAAGCAGAAATACCACTCGGCCGATCCAGATAGGCAGGTTTTGTACGGGCGCTGCTCTAATGTCAGGGTCAAAAAAATATTCCTGTCCCATCCCACTCCCAGAAGAATGACTCCTGTTCCCATGTTGGGTTAAAAATCCTGTAAATGTATTGTAAATACAAGTGGAACCACAGCCTTTGATTCCCGCTCCCGTCCACAACTGTCAACTTTTTTTCCTGCCCCTCCCTCAGGGCTCCAGACTGCGACCATTTAGTCGCATTTTGCGACCATTTTTGGAGACAGTGCAACTAATTTTATAACTAGGTTTTCCCAACCATTATAACACACAGGGATGCAGGGATTAAAGCTTTCCATCACTACGAGGCCATGTATGCGATCAGTGTAGATAAATATGATTTTGACTGTTCCACCGCCCGACACAGGAACACAACTGTGATCCGGAGCATGATGGCCTGTCTGCCCCAGTGGTCATAGAGTCCCACACACCAGACCATCGCTGCGATGCGTGCTCTGCTGCTCCCGCTACCGAACCGCAAGATCCTGTAAAATATCCCCCTGAGCTCCTAAAGAACGTGCACGCTACATGTCGGGTGGTTCGAGGCAACGCTTGTTTGTAAAAGAAGTAGAGAGCTTGCGCAGCTGGCTGTTTCACACTTTTTTCTGTGCGCTCAGCTTCTCGTCACCGTGGGCGCGTGCCAGCTGTGGACTCCGCTGTGACACGCGAGCGCTCGCTCCAAACCACTTTCTATTAATCTTCTACACCTCTGCAATAAGAAGAGACTCTTTCTGTGTCCTAATCAGCTGCATGTTTTCATCCAAAAGGAGCTTCACACACCTTTACCTCATCAGAGCTGAATATATGATGACTGTAGGGGGGGGAGACCGGGGACGGTTGCAACACAGTACAGTTACAACTCTTATTCCTCCAATCAAAAACATGCTGAGTGATGTCACTCAACTGTTGTACATTTTATGTAGTGTTGATGTGGGCATTGAAATTGGTCATTTACATATAAAAGGGTTGAAAATCTAGTTATTAGTAAGTACATTGAAGCACACCATCATCAACTTTAATTAAATAAAATGTAATTTCACTCAAAATTGTGGCTAGTGTAAATGCTGAGTCGCTAATAACTTTGGAAAACCACTAGCCACAGTGGCTTTAAAATAAAACAGTACATTGTGATTTCTGTAAATTGTCTGTTTATTTATAAAACAGATGGAAGATGGGAAAAAAATGTGTTGGCGTTGCATGGCGATTTTAGTGGTGCTCCTAAAATTTTCAGTAAGGAACACCAGTGCTCCTAGTGGAAAAAGTTAGTCTGGAGCCCTGCAGGCGGTCCTGTGATAGAGAAATTGACTCCCATCCCACGGGAATCCCGAAAAAATGTCAGCCTCTAATTCAATTCAATGTATCATTGAATCATTGCTGGATGGCCTGTCGCTGGCCCGTTCACCTTACGATAGCAGCACTATCATACAGTTTGACCTGCACCAAGCAGGAGCTACGCAGGCGAAACTAATGTGTTTCTTGTTTTGGTGCACGTACATGTTAATACATGGCACTTAAAATTAAATGAGTACACTTGTGTTGTATTTGATTTTTTTAAAATAACCCATAACGATGCGAGAAGCAGCTGTCCCCCAGGTATTTTCACATTATCTAATGTGGCCCCCATTCAAAAATGTTTGGACATCCCTGAACTAATGTAAGGCGACTCGTGTCAGAAACACTTCTTTCACAGAAACTCTGAATTCCTGAAACGACAATGGAACATTGTGATAACCCCTTATTGTCATTTTATCAGGTTAAAAAAACATTTGCCTGTTACAGCTTATCAAATGTGCGTCCTTTACTCATTTCAAGTTATTGGAAAGGTGAGATTTGTTTCTTCGTTTGTGTGTGCGTACCAGGTGACAGGATGGACACCCAGAGCCATGTTGTGGACAGGCTGCGGTCAGCGTTTCGTTCAGGCATCACACAACCAGCACACTTCCGTCAAAGTCAGCTGACCAAGCTGATGTCCATGGTCAAAGATAATGAGGAAGAGATTGTCAATGCCCTGCACAAAGACCTCGCAAAGGTAACACTGCGCTCACATTTTAACTATTTATTTATGTCCACATAGACGAGTGATTCTCGTCTATGTGACTGTGTCTACTGTGTCTATGTGTAAAAGGACACAAATGTTAAAGGTGCATTAAAGCGGCTACAGATAACTTTTCACACTTTTCCACTTATTATTGTTGGTGTTTCTGTCATAAAGCTCAGAGCCACAACACAGGACACACTGCATTTGTAGTAAGAGAGAAGAAAGAATGAACTCTCTCGTCCCGGAGCTTGTGCTGTAAAGTGATCTGTCATTTTCCCGGGAGATCGTACCCGGTGGCAGACAGTGAAAGCGAGGGCTTATAGGGAACCAATTTTAATGCAGATGGTGTCATTGGTCTAATTATATTGTGCAATCAACATTTACTTCATAATGATAATTTAAAGCAGAAAAGTTGTTTGTAGCTGCTTTAAATACATTTGCAAAATCATGGACCGGTGACATAGGTCTTTATTGACCACAACTACATCTGGTGTATCAGCAGACAGATGTGAAAAAGTGCCAGGGTTATTATTACAGAGAGAGAGGTTTGACACAGGAATGCTTGTACATTCTCACTGAGGGTGGAAATGATTTGAAATGTCTTTTACTATTCTGTCATGGCATGCTATGTACATCCCTTTGTAAACATAACAGCCATCCATGATGTGTGACGTAGTTTCAGTGATCTGTTCTGTGGTGTGCTGCAAACAATGAGGTTGAGTCAGGTGGGGAGAACTGTAGTCTCACTTTAACTGTGAATGTCACAATGTCCTCATTGAGCACAATGTTCGGGAATGAGCATGACACACACACACACACACACACACACACACACACACACACACACACACACACACACACACACACACACTACTAGGGATGGGACAATAATCGATTTGATCGTGGATCGCGATTAAAAACACTCCCAATAAGTTGATCGTGGTAAATTTCCATTATCGGGATAATCATGAATATCGTCAATTACAAATTGATTGCAGTTTACTACAGTGTCCTATCTGTGATGCAATACAAATATTTGTTTCTTAAAAATGTTGGAATGTTTTGAGAAAAGTCGTAATGTTTTGAGAAAAAAGTTGTAATGTTAAGAGAACAAGTCACAATTTTATGAGGAAAAAGTTGTAATGTTTACAGTAAAAAGTTGTAATGTTTACAGAAAAAAGTTGTAATGTTTTGAGAAAAAAGTCGTAATGTTTTGAGAAAAAGTCACAATTTTATGAGGAAAATGTTGTAATGTTTACAGAAAAAGTCTTCATGTTTTCAGAAAAGCAAACAACAAAGCAAAATGTAAGGTAAAGTGATTTCAGTGTGTTTTAGTGCTGTTTTAAGACGTTTAAGAATATTTTGATGATTATCGGGATAATATCGTGAATTGCAATTATTTTGGCCAGGATAATCATGACTTTAAATTTTGATATCGTCCCACATTGCTTCATACACATACAGCACATAATTAGCAGCACTGACCATTCTGATGATGGTGAACATTTTATAAAGCCCATAACCAAACTGTGTGAAAGTAAACATTACTAAACATTATGCTTCTAGAACTATTGTTTTATTTCTTTTATTTAGCCTGCTCATCTCACGATAGAAATGAATGGTGAAAGTTTGACTACTTAAAACTGCTAATATTCAGTTACATTCAATTTTGTGACGTACCTAAACATTTAGTAGAAATATGAACAGATTATTATTTAATTAATAGGGTTTAGGCGCACATGCATGGTGTATATCATTTGTTCATGAAGCACTAACCTCCTGTCTTTTTGTTGCACGTCAGCCAAAGTTTGAAGCCATCATGTCTGAGATTGACATCTTGATCAACGAGCTGCATTTCGCTATCACTAACCTCAACAGCTGGATGCAGCCCGACTATGTCAGCAAAAACCTGGTAGGTTTAACAATGGTTTATCAAAACAGGGAATTGCGTACATTTTTATATACATTATAGGGTTCAACAGTTTTTTGGTGAACCCTAATTGTAATTATTGTTTACTCAGATTTTTTCTAAAAAAAATCTAAAAATTATGGTAATCATGTCGTCCACATCATGGCAGTTATTGCACTCCATAAAGGGACAGATTAAAAAGCAATGATAAACTAACTTATTTTTCAAACATTGGAAATCTCCCTCCAAAATCCCAGAAGAAGTTGTGTGTTCACAGGATGAGTAGTACTCATAGAAATTCAATTAAATTTCAGTATTGATGAGTAGTACTCATACAAATTCAATTAAATTTCAGTATTGAAAATTATGGAATTTGATTTTAATAATTTCCAGATATGGATAAAGTATGGAAATTCAGTCTCAGATTCAGACAACTTTATTAATCCCAGAAGGGCAATTTAGTTTTTACAATCTACCCAAAACCATACACAAACTCACAGACAATCAACAGACAGCAGTACAGCAGTATGTCGGAGACAATAGATGAAATAAATCAAACAAATCAATCAGTACATGGGCAAGAGATGCACACTGGCTCCTATACAGACTCACACGAGGCCCAGGTGAAAAATAAGAAGAAAGTGCATGCGTTAATAAATAAATAGATACATAACTAAAAGCATTCTAAGAACAAAACAAAATTAGACACCATTTAAAAGACTACTATCCAGTGGATGAAGGACTTAGAGTAGCGATTTTATAGCGCCGGCCTGAAGGCATTATAGAGAATTCATGTATAACGCTGGCCTTGGGTTTATCAGTGTTTTTCCTAAAATCAATACCAGTTAACAAAGGCAGGTAGGGCACAACCATGATCTGACTGAGCTTTGGAGAAGAGACGAGTGCAGTATCATCAGAGAATTTAACCAGGTATGTGCCCTCCTTAGAGGACCTGCAGCTGCCCTCCTTAGAGGACCTGCAGCTGTCCTCCTTAGAGGACCTGCAGCTGCCCTCCTTAGAGGACCTGCAGCTGCCCTCCTTAGAGCACCTGCAGCTGTCCTTAGAGGACCTGCAGCTGCCCTCCTTAGAGGACCTGCAGCTGCCCTCCTTAGAGCACCTGCAGCTGTCCTTTAGAGGACCTGCAGCTGTCCTTAGAGGACCTGCAGTTGTCCGTGTACAAGATAAAAAGCAGGGGGGAAAGAACACAACCCTGGGGTGAGCCAGTGTTTGAAACCCGGACATCAGACAACACCATTAACTAAAACCTGCTGTTTTCTGTCTGTTAAGAAGTTTAAATGCAACAATAAAAGTCTCACATGGGTTTTGGGTTTTTCCAGGTGCTTATATACTTTATCAAGGATGAAGAGTTGTGCATCCTCCACACCCTTGCCAGCTTGGTAGGCAAACCGTAAAGGGTCAAGTTTGCCATCCACTAAGGAGACAACCTCTTCTTTTAAAATCTTCTCTAGGTTTTTCATTACAAGTGGTGTAAGTGCCAAAGAGTATGTAAAATATTCGTGTTCCCAGACTATTGCCCCTATTCTGTTTGCTAAAATATAAAATTCAGAATTTAAAAATTACAATTTAACTTTTGTTTTAATAATGAATTAATTTAACATTAAATACACATGCAGTGAAGTGAAAAACAAGAAGGGTAAAAAAAAATGACCCTTTCAAAAATGAAAAAAACACGAACATAGCAGTTGTGGCGGTTATTGTGACAGCCCTGCACGGAGCCACAGACGCCATGCAACTTCAGTGATTTAACTTTTTTCAACTGATTTTCAGTTATTTTTTAAAATAGAAAAAATATGTGGGGAACAATAATATAATGTTATTTATTCAATATGTTAAGGGGAAATAATAAGAGTATAAGATAATAATAAGAGAGATCTTATTAATAATATGAGATGTTTGTCAGTGGACTGAATGGTCACGACGGGTAAATGCAAGTTTCCCAAGGGCTGGTTTGATAATCCCAAATATAAAACCTGGTTGAAAGGATTCCAAATGGGAAAAGAAAGCTAGATGCAAATTTTGTGTAAAATCCTTCGAAATCTCCAACATGGGGGAGGCAGTAATTATAAGTCATATGCACGGACAAAAGCACTGTCGTCTGTACTATACGTAATCTACAGAGAAATCTGGGAATTTGAGTCCGGAAAAGTCTGGAATTTTGAAACGGAAAATGTGTAGCAAACCTGATGGTAGTACTACAGAACAGTTTGGAATAAAAACAAGAAAACCTTTTGTATTTAAAAAGTAAAAACATTTTTTTTCCATTTTTTGCTCTGAAATAAAATGTCTTTTATCTTTGTGAATTTTCAGGCCACAAAACTAGACGACTGTTTTGTACGGAGGGAACCATTAGGAGTTGTGTTGATCATCGGGCCATGGAACTACCCCCTGCAACTCCTCATCTCACCTCTAGTTGGAGCCATTTCTGCAGGTATCATCCATCACCACTATATACACTGGATTGACTTTTTTTTAATGTTACAATAAGTTGGTAAGGAACCCACAGACATGGACTCACAGCGGAGCTCCGCTGCAGAATAGGGGAAACACTGACATGGATATGTGTGACACTGCCAATCAGTTTACAACAGATTACTTAGTAATCAAAGGTACCAGGACACAGCTCCGGATCAGTCACTGAACAGCACAGACAATGTTAGAGACCAGACCAAGTGAAGACCAAAACAGAGTCCAAAAAATCATTCATCACATGGACAGAAACACCAATGCAATGAGATGATGATGTTACTCGAAAATTGACATATGATCACAATTTAACCCTCACTTGTGACCTTCCAAAAACTACTATATATTAATATCATTTTCCACTTTCACTGAGTTCAGCCCTGATTAATGTCTACCAAATATTAATTCAATTTCAGTTTGTTTACATAAAGCAATGTTGTTTTTTGTGACAAAAATGCAAAAAATGATTTTCTCATCCTAAATGCGAGGTGGAATTTTCTTTTTTACAGTCTGGTGTATGTCAGTGATTAGCAACAACACTGATTTTGATACATTTTTATTTTTTGTGGAGTGTATTTAAAAAAAACTTGTGTAAGGCGCAGAACATAACTATTTTGAATACACAGTTTATTTTTTGACTTATTAGAGTAACTGAGGTTGAATTTACAAAATTTGAGGAAACACCCACACCCTTACCAAAAATCATGCCATGTGCATTAACAGCCAAAATGATCAAATAATTGAAACTGAAAAGGACAATGTCCCTAAGGATGCACAGGGTTAAGTTGATATGGTGAACTACTTGCACGTCCAGCAGACACAGAGCAACATTATCATTCAACGAAGTCCAATATTCTCTCTCTCAGCTACATCCACATTAATATGTTTTCGTTTTAAAAATGCATGACTATTGCTACATTTACACCTCACGTCCACACTACTCTGGCATTTTCGAGGCCCTAAAATGGAAATGTTTGGAAACGCTGCTGAGTCTGTTTTAAATTGAAAACTCCGGGGTTGTGTTTTAGTGTGTACGGGCAGAAACGTAGACGTTTAGAAACAATGATGCAGACAGCCATGTCAGTCAGTCTTATCAGTCCGATAGGTCTACATACCTTTAGTGATTTCATCCTTGTGTGGGTATTTCTTTCCTGTTGCCATGGTTTCATCCACTGATGGATAACACTCAGGTACCGCTCTAATATGTCGCTGTGTTTGCTTTGCAACAACTCCCAATCTTTGTTTTCTGTCGCCTGTTTCTTTCAGTAACAGTTCCACCTCTTCAACAGCCATTGCTGTTCTTCCTTTGTAGTATTTTCTGTTGTTGTTGTTACTATTACTTCTTATAATACATCCATGATTTTCAACTGCAGAATAGACAATCTGCTTCCTGTTTCCACCGGTACGCACATGCACAGTGTACGTGACTGCTCCTGTGAGATGTGTTTTCAGGTGTGTTAATATGGACAGAGATTATTTCTGAAACAGTGCTAAAACGCTTGTGAGGCTGGAGAATGTTTTCATTTTAAAATGCCGTTTTAAAGTGAAAACGTATTAGTGTGGATGTAGCCTTAGCCCCCTACACAGTCAGGTGGACAGATCGTGCTATGCATACGGGCCGCGCGGTCACTCTTTTTGGGCAGCATCGCACCAACTGCATAGGAGTCTGCAGGTTGAGATCATGGGCAATTACAATATGTCGCAGCAGTAGCAGTAGTAGCAGTAGCAGTAGCAGTAGCAGTAGTAGCAGTAGCAGTAGCAGTAGTAGCAGTAGCAGTAG
>JAOVVB010090228.1:0-13368 GCA_028570985.1 Heterobranchus longifilis
CTAATATCACAGATTTAATTATGCTACATTTACATCCGCCCAGATTGTTTTTTTTTTCAGTGTAGTTCTCAAGCTGTGGGTGGAGATACTCAGATGGGGGGGGGGCGGTATTTTCTAATGAGTCCTGCACTTGACATCAGAAGCAGGGTCAAATCTGAATGGCTTGTCAAATCATGTTTTCTGATGTGGGCAGCCCACAACAAACTGACTGTTGTGTTATTCCACAGTTTGTGGGTCGGTAGACATGGCAGATACCCAGATATATGTGCACAAGCGCTGAAAAAGTGTTTCATGATGTCTCCTTTAACTCGAGTGACAGAGCCGTGATAGGATGTGACATGATGTTGATCTACCTCATAATTTCCTGTGTGTGGCTTTAGAAAATACTGCCGTACCTTAGGATGGTTAAGGACTCTCAACACATTTCAAGGGGCACTGAAGTGGCTTTGACAGATGTGGTCTGACCGCCAACTAGCAGACCTGCTGCACATGGAGTGAGGGCACCTTGGCCACAGACGCAGACAGAGACACAGTGGTGTAATTAAGACATGTGGCAAGAAGGAAGAGAGCAGACTGGCACACATCCCAGTGGTAAACAGAGTCTATGATGAGACAGATGTAGAGATTTCCCCTGTGTGTGTGTGTGTGTGTGTGTGTGTGCGTGTGCTCGTGCGTGTGCGTGTCTGTTTCATAAACCCCCTGTCTGATCTTACTCTCTGTTTACCACTGGCGAGACCGAGAGTCCAAGACTTCTTTTCCGTTCCTTTTTGCCTTGTCGCCACTGGTCTTAATTAGACCACTATGTCTTTGTACGGGACAAAGGTGCCCTCAGTCTTCACTTAATGCAGCTGCTAAAGTTGGTGGCTTAAAGTCTGTCCCAGTCACACAGAACAGAGGGGACGATGTGCTTCAAGGTCTGCCCATCAGACCAAGTTAATGTGTTTACTGTCCTTAATGCTCTTCATGCATTTAGCCCTGCATGGTGCCCTGGATATTTCTCCCTTATGCTGAAAGGGCCATTTTATTTAATATACAGTGACCCGCTGCATGGTGTCAATGTTTTCATCATACAGGTCAAAACTCTGCCCCAAATGTTAAGTCCCTTTCACACAAGCAAGTGTCCGAATCAGTTTAACCCAACATTAAATGTATTTTACCCTGCCAGCTGCCGAGTATATATTCTGTGTATTGTCCAATTGATCCCATGTGTGAATAGAGTCATTCACAGTGAGCGAGTGATGATTTGATGACATTTCTATCATGCGGCTGGCGTGAAACCGGAAGAATATGAACATCCGAGGGTGAAAAAGAATTGGTCATTAACACGAAGACGACAATGAAAATGTCTAACTGGAGAGACGAGGAGATTTCGGATCTTCCGTCGTTCAGGGCCAATTTCGTAATCGTCGGACAAATTCAAGGAACGGCAAGAGACACGGTTGTTTGAGACCAAATTACCAACCGGCTACGTGATCGCGGTGTAATCTGCGTCATGTCCTGCCTCTTGTACATTCTACCCAGACGCCACCCCTCGCCTAAACTAAGTCGAGTATTTCCAATAAGTGAGACTGCTTCTGACATGTCAGTCTGTTGTGTGTTACATGTGAGAAAGGGCAACTTCAGACAATGTCTGGACCTGATTGTCTGGCGTTGAGAAAACAGATTTAGTTAAACCACTGACAGCTCAGTTGCCTACTCTTTTGGGCTCTAGGTAATTTGTAGTCAACAGTGCCTGCGCCTGTAGGCCTATGGCTCCACACAAACCTGCATGTTTTAAAATGGATGGAGTGGCACAGTAGATATCATTTGGCATGACATTGAATCTGTTTTACACCAGATAATATGTTCAGAAGTCACTTGCTTTCAGAAAGCAATGAGACTGGACATTGACTGTTAGAGTTTTGGTGTAATTCCTCTGACTGCCACTTTCACTTTCAGTTAATAACTTTGTTTACTCACCTACTCTCTCTCATGTGCACTTTTAACGCTGCACTTTTATTTCTCTGTCACTCATCTTTCTACTAGGTAGTTCTTATTTGTGTGTTGAATGAGGGGAGGAAAACAGACAGAAATATAACACCACAGTCAAAAAACATACATGATTTTTGAACGAGCATGCACCTATCCACCTGTGCTGCACTGTGTTGGTCACTGCTTCTTGTGTGTGTATGGTTCTGGTGTCAAGTTGTAAATTACTATTGACATAGCGATATGGACCATGGCTTCAAATAAAGTACCTTATAATAGGTTTTTGGCCGAAACCAGTCACCTGTTCCCACACAGCCCTCCCTCGTTCCCTCGTCACACTCTCAGTCTTCAGTGCCACTCTGCCAGAGTGTCTGTGCTATCTTTATGCCTTAGTATTTTCTGCTCAGTTTTTTTCTTCTACACCTTAAGATGTAGTTGACAATGAAACTGATTCAACGAGATGCACTTTCTTTTGTTATGTGATCTGTTGTTATTTGCACAGTGTAATTGTATTACACCTTTTGTGAATAAAAAGCCACCTTGTGTAGAATTTGAACATTTCTGACTATGGCAACTCATAGTAGTGCCAAAATAACACTGTCACACATCATGCTAATTGCATGTTGCATTGCAATTGTATTGACGAAAGGGCTGAAAACAACACAGACGGACGTCGGCCAACATATTCTTACTCCTAACTTGTCAAATACCGACACTTGGTCAGTGGCCCTGTGCTTCAAACTATGACACTCTAGGTAGGCTACCCCTGTAGTGCCAGTTTTGGGCGTGTCAGGGATGCCGTGTCAGTTTCCACTTGTGATGTGCAATACAGTGTCTTTTCAAAATAAACTTCCAATGTAGGTTTACTTTGGTTTTAGGTTACTTGGTGAGGTTTAGGGAACAAAAGCACTTGGTTTGGCTAAGGATGGATCGTCGTGTTATGTTTGTTATGCAACTTATGTAACTTAACTAAAATGATGTAGCCTACATAACTGTAAAACTTTTGGTTTCACACAGGACATGAATAGCGGTCTCCACTGCTCTGGCCATGGCATTTAAAACCCACAAACAGCAGAGAGCTACTCGGTATCCCAATTAATTGAAACTGCAGATCAACAAAAAAACATATCAGAGTAAAATCTTCTTCATGCAATTTTTCACATTCACCACATCTGACTGCTGCCAGGACCACACCTCTGAGCTCAGGATTAAATGGTGGATTGTTGTGATGGATAGGGATTGCATGCTGTTTTCCCTCGCCAGATTTTCTGGCACTGTTTTGGCCAGAGTTTAGCTTTGGGATCCAAAAAGGCCCCATTACCCACCCCTGTGCATTTAGTCCCAACCACAGATGTGGCATTGTAAAATATTCCTGTTTCTGTGAAGGTTATTGTGAAAAAACAAACAAAAAAAGTTTTATTTTCCTGTAAAAATTTCAGTACAGCATTTGTCAAATAAGCTTCGAACTTGCAGGATTTCAGCATGCAGCCACTTTGTACATGTACTTGTCAGAAATGAAATAACATTTGTTGTGTTCAATAACATTACGTACTTCGATACCAGCAGTGTGACAAACAGTACAACACTCACAAACAGACCTGTCGTCACTTATATTTAGTCACATCACATCCCTGTCTCCCTGCAACAACAGTAGGATGATAGCCCCTGGGATCTGAAAGTCCACAGATCTTTTTTATTCAGATGGAAGAATCAGAAAATAGACACAATGTCGAAAGAAAATGAGTGTGTGCCAAGAATCTCAGTCAAAAACTATTCTTATCTTTGAATAGAGGATTTGGAGGACTGTCATCACTGACATACTTGATTGTGCAGCGTAATTACTATAACTTGAATCATGTCCTGTGAATCCTGTGATCTAATCTTGGCTCCGGTGGTGCTTTACAGTTAGCAGCCTATTGTCCGCAGTGACAACTGTTATCATTTCAACTCTCTTGTCTGTCGTCACGGCGGGCTGAATGCAAATTAGAGCTGTCTCCAACCAAAAAAGCATCATCCAGGTTTATGCTACTGCCTCAAATTATGATGTACTGGTAATGAATGACATATTATGTTAAAATGAAGGCTGGAAAGCTAAAGTTTGCCCCAGTGGAAGTTGGCTGCAGAGGCTTTGTAGGCATGTCAACTACCAGGCTGAGAATCCGTGGCCAGGTCAAGCCATCAAAACCCTCTCTGGTGCGACTAAAAGGGCTAGCCAGTGGCTCTGGATCAAGAGGAGAGACAACACCTGGGCTCCAAATTAACAACAAGAATGAGATGACGTCAAGGTGCGCCTACGACACCAGGTCTCATCGTTTGAAACCTCTGGAGGTGTAGTGGGCTCATCAGTGAAACGCAGAGGAAGGAAGGCCCCCACTTGAAAACCCAGAGAAGTAATCATCGGGCAACAGCAAGGAAATATTACCTGAAAAAATTAGTTGACAGTGCCTTTCAGGGCTCGAGTAGGTCACTTCAGATTGTTTACATCTCCAACAACTTCCAAAGACAGTGAAACCCAAGGCGAAAAAAGTCCACAAAAGAATTGTCTTCACCCAGGTCCACTCTGGGTCACAGTGTGAGTCTGAAAGAGAAAAGAGAGTAATGAAAATTCTGACTTTTAGTGAACTGAATTTTCGAAAGGGCTGAGTCGGTCAACAGCTTTTTTGTTTTCTGGGCCAAATTTACATTTCAATATAGGTTTGGCAAAGGTCCTAGTTTCAGAGAGGTTAGACAGTGTTCAGAGTCGAGATTTGCTTCTTCTGGTCTTTGACCACATTTTATTGACAGCAAGCAAGAAACTGAGCACAGGATTAATTCTGTTCAGCCGGTGTTTGACCTTTTGCAGTTTAATTTAAGTCTGCGAAGGAGTATCGTTTCAAGACGCCATCCAGTCTGCCATATGTGAGGCAATTCAAAGATACAAGGCAGACAGTCTCTGTGCTGACCAGCATTCAATCCCCATCTGCCGCAGTTAAATGGAACTATAGAGAGATATCGGAGAGGATTTCAGTGCCATTTGCTGCTGAAAGACACTGACACAGAAAGAATAGTAGTGTTTACCACAGAGAATATTTGGTGTTGGTAATGATGCGTGTAGGGAGAAGATGAAGGGGAGTCTTCTCTACACTGCTGAGAGTTGCTCTTGTTGAAAGTATCAATGAATATATAGTAGCCTGCTATTTGGGAGCTCGAGATAGCACAGTAAGTATGAGGTTGGCCGGTTTCTTATTGTCTTGCTGTGACTTACTGAAATTACGGTATGGATTTTCTCATAAGATATCATCGGTTTTTGTCAGTGCTTTCTTTAGAAGTCAGCGTGGTTATTGACAATGAGATTACCATCCAATGAACTCCCATTCTTCCCTTCCTTTTTGAACTGTGCTCTGATTTGGGCCATGTCCACACTATAACGTGGGTAGAGTTCCAAACACTGTTGTCACAGGTTTTACATCCACACCAGCAATTTCAGATGACAGCGTTTTCAAGGTTCATGTTTTCTTTAACCCAAGTCTCCACAGAATACATGATTCCTATAGTAGGAATATACAAGACCCACCCTACTACATAAGAGACCCGACTCAGTCTGTTATCCAGACACATGCACACATTCTTATGCACATTATAAATGCAGACAAGAATCATTTCAACAGAATAAGAGCGAGAGCAAGTCGCATCCCCGCACCAATTTTCGCCTTGATTTCAGAAGGGACTGCTGATTGCGATGCAGAGTGGCACCTAATTTCACCTGAGAATGCACAGCTTTGTGTTTGGGCATTGATTTCCCTTTCTTTAGTCACAAGTAAAACAGAGAAAAATACAGAAATAGAAGGAAAAAGAAAGCCAGAAGAAAGGGAGAGTATGTGTGTGTGTGTGTGTGGGGGGGGGGGGGGGGGGGGGGGGGGGGTTGTAGGGTGGAGGAGAGATATATTCCAGATATGGGAGAAATACAGACATAAAGAAACATAAAGAAAACATAACCCCTCATTAGTGTTACATTAGGCTTATACTGTACCTCATCAATCAGAATAATGTCCAGCAAATGTACAGAAATTTGTCTTGATGTCACTGCTGCAGTAGTCTCGTGTAGCCAGCCCAGTCTCCACAGCGCTGGAGGAAGGTCTTGCTCCAGTGTGTTTTTACTCTTGGATAGGGAAAACGGTGTTTCTACAAAATAGTGTTGATAGCTCAGAGGTTGTTTTTGTTGTTTCCCATAGCGAATGGACTTTGAGAACAGGAAAATGAAAGGGAGGGACTTCCTGTGCGCACAGGAAGTAAAGCTTTATCCAGGCACTGTTCATCTGTTCAGCCAGACTACTGCTGCAGTGGCATTGACCATGAGGCACTATAGGCTTCCAGAGAGAAAGGAGCAGGGCTATATATCCAATAATAAGAACATAATACATAATATAATGCAATTCAGTACAATAACAGAACAAACTAGGGCCCATGGAGAGTGCAGACCTCCTCCAAGGCCATGACCTTAATGAAAGTGAAAAATAATTTGTGTATCCGCCCTGGGATTCGGATCTGCTTTCTTTCTTGGCCCATGCTACACCCTTCCACCAAGTTTCATGAAAATCGGGCCAGACAAACAAACCAGCTCCAGCAAGTCCTGTCCTATTTTCTATCAAATACATGGGTATCTTTTAACCATGGAGGTGGCCTTTCCCTATCCTTACTCAAGATGTTTTAGTTCTCCAATGAGTCATTTAGGGCCATTTTGTATTTATTTTCATTTTATTTTGTTGTTTTGTGCAGGGACTTGTTTGTGCAGGTTTGTTCTGTCTACCTGCATGTATACAGTAAGGGGATTTGTAAAGCTGCCAAGACTCTGCTTCACCTGCCCTTCTCTTTCCTTACACCCCTGCCAAGGCTTGGCACCTTTACCTGCCCCCTATCGGAAATACCTCGGCTCCATTCCCAATCCTTCCCCCATTGCCAAATTACCACTAAGGAATCCCAGCTGACATATTGATGTTGAAAAGGTGTTGACACAGCTGTCTGCAGAAATACCAGAGTTCAGTGTAAATATACTACAGTGTTAAAATCAATGTTAAATCAGTTTGAAATAATGTGATAATATATAATGTATTCACATGGATTTAAAATTATTTTTTACTGTATAACCAAGTTTGAATTGTTATTTTAGCCTCATTTGGGATAATGTGGAACCTGTATATCATATAAACGTAGGTCACCGTGCATCATCATATCCTCATGGGGCAATACTATGAACCATAGGTTCCTGAAGAGCCAAAATGAAGCTCAATGTGGGTTGCTCCAGCCATCGCCGGCCGCCTAACTCCCGGCTAATCCAAGAATGGACAAAGAGGTGGAGTGTGGATGGAGCTGAGACGGGCTAAATGAAGCCTACAGTCTATGCTCGCCACCTGTGACAGCACCCATCTGTCAAAGCAGCCATGCCCTTAATAATGCATGACTTTAAAAAGTAACTAAATCCCCAAACCACTATTTTCCACTGAAAAACAATGTATATAGGTATTTAGTAGTGTTGTTAATAGATTCAGGTACAAATGTTGAGATCTTACTGCAAAATATTTGAATTCTACATATTGTACATATGCATAGCGACTGCCCTCTATTGGTTGAAACCCGGCTATTGCAATTGCTGATCTGGTGGCAGGTGATGTACATGGTGGCAACTTTTGTCACCAATCAACTCCCTTCACTGCCCCTCCTAAATCCAACGTCTCCCGACTCTGCAGACTGTGTTGAGGAGTGACTGCCGTGTCTTAGCCCCCCAGTTGTCATTAATGGGAAAATATCGAGACTGAAACCAGGCTGCAAAAATGTTTATTTCTGCTGTAAAGTTGGACATTTTACCATGGGGGTCTATGGGGATTGACTCGCTTTTGAAACCAGCCTCAAGTGGACATTTGAGAAACTGCAGTTTTTTGCACTTCTGCGTTCTTCCTTCATTTTTCAGCTCCGGAGGTTGCCGCTTCGAGACAACGGAAAATTTATTGCGAGGGAACACAAAATATAAATAACCCAAAAGTAGTCCATTAAGTACAAATTACAATATACTATTTTTCCAAATGCATATTTTAAATACATTTTCATCCAATGTTGAACAATGTAGATCTCCTTAATAGTGTATAAAGTCAATGTTACATTTTGTGAAACTGCCAAATGTTGCTGCTATTTGGTCATTTAGTCAAAATAACGGGATGTGAAACGAGTGTTGAGCATCTTAATAGGAAATAATTTCTGAGTTACTGTGCCACACCTTGGTAGTCATTCCATTTTTAGAGCCTGACTCTAAATATTTTCTTCTACAGAGGCTTGTGAGGTGTGACTTGGGTGGAAAACTTGCTTTATGCTCTGCCTCCAGTAAAACTCAACGCGCAGGTCTCCTGAACCACATTCAGAAATAATGCAAACGTAATTGTATGCTCCACTAACTTCCAAAATACTCCACAGTTTAGAATCTAGTAGTAGTAGTTTGATGGTGAAAATAAATATCCTCGGCCACATGTTCTGACTTCCTCTGGCAGGGCTCCACATTACTTTATGTTTAGATTAAAGTGGAAGTGGTCCTCTAAAACACAAAACACATGTTAGTTCTGTGGCTTCTCTGCCTAAATCTGTGAACACGATCTCTCAGTGCCTCAATCAGTAGTGATGTCCAAATGAAGCTTCATGAAGCATTAGTTGTATTTGTTGACCCCGCTAGATGGCGCTCTTGGTTTAAAGAATCTCAAAGAATAGCGATTCAGTGTGTTTTCAACCCTTCGTTGAACAGAGATCCATCTAGTGGGCTCAGAAAATAAAAGAATGCTTCATGAAGCTTCATTTGGCCGTCACTATCAATCAGTCCACACGGACACGAATGCACATTTCCACCTCGTCTTTCTTCTGTGGCATCACTGCTCAGTTGTCATTATGGACACACTCATATTCAAATCATTGAATCATCACATTGTAAGCACAAGGCATGCCTTATTTTTTTATGTCATACATATAACATATCAGCTGTTTGCTGTGATTTAAATAGATAATATGAAAGAAATGACAAATGATGGCTGTGTGTGAACAGATGCACATCATATTTTTATCCGTTGTTTCCCACAGGTTAACACATCTACTGACATCGCCTTTCACACCATTCCAACATTTCCAAAGATATATGCTTTGAATATTGGACTGTGTAAACATTATACACCTTCAATAACCACAGACTGTATAAAAGAAGTGGACGTAGCTTCCGGGTCCGCCAATGTGGAAGTGCCTTAAACCTGCGTTCTTACTTGAAAAGGGAGAAGTTCAGTGGAATATTTTGGTCCCCTAAGAATGGCCTGTTAGCTAGCCCTAGTGTTAGCTGGTAACTTAAGGGAAAATTTGCCAATTTTCAACCGGCTCTGTGTCACTGCAGTACATGTAGATGAACAGCGCCAGCACCCGGAGCTCAGTTGAACATATAGTCTAGGTTTCCGTCTTTTACGTCACTTCTGGATCCATAAAAACAAGGTGGTGACGCCAATAATGCCAAGCTCGAGGCTTCAAAACAGAAGTCCACAAACCAACGGGTGATGTCGTGGTGGCTACGTCTTTTATACAGTCTATGGTCATATACAGAATACATCTGTAATAATAAGTGGGCTTATTAGGTGAAAAATTGAGGTTATAGAGATATGTTTTGCTAACAAAATGCTAACAGAATTATAATAAACTACAGTTGGGTTAGCCTCCTTAGTGACCTCAGCACCTCATATGTCACTCTGTGATTCAGTCACATATCCCTAGTGATGTCCAAGTGAAGCTTCATGAAGCATTAGTCATATTTGTTGACTCCACTTGCAACTTTATGCATTTTCAACCCTTTGTTGAACAGCGAGCGCCATCTAGTGGGCTCAGAAAATAAAGAAAATGCTTCATGAAGCTTCATTGTGCAAACCTTAGTGGAAAGCCAAAATTTGTATTTTTTCACCCTGGACAAACATTTCTCATTCTGAACTGATAGTAAACATCTGTGACCTCACAAAAATACATTTAAAGATTCAACCTGCTGCTGGAAAACAGGTTTTATTTCTACAAATGTTTCCACTAAGGTTTGCAAATCATGATGTAACATACAGTATGCTGGGGTCACAAACCAGGCTATCGTTGGGTGGTCAGTCCTATTCCTGTTACTGTGTTTTCCAGCTGTTGCTAGTTCTGGGTTAATGTCTTGTTTCTCATACAATTAATGTACTGCCAGCAATCACCAGCAAAGTAGGGCTGGGTATCGACTGAACTGTTTGTGTACAATACTGCCTAGAATACCAAAATCAGGTAGGATCAGATCCACTTCTTCTTTCACCCAGTAGTTCCTGATTTAAATAAAAAATCTGATTAAAAACAGAGGGAAAACACACAGGCTCTGGCTCCAAAATTATAAGATGGCAGCACTCTTATCAGGTAGCGGTGTCCAAATGAAGCTTCATGAAGCATTAGTTGTATTTGTTGACCCCACTAGGCAGCGTTCTTGGTTTAAAGAAAAAGGCTCAGTATGATTCAGTGTGCTTTCAACCCTTTGTTGAATAGAGTGCGCCATCTAGTGGGCTCAGAAAATAAAAATAAAAAAAGCTTCATGAAGCTTCATTTGACCATCGCTACCATATCGCCCCATGTGATTACATTGCAGCCTGGTTCGCTCAATAGTAAAATAATTTTCCACACAAAAACATGGGAAAATACCAGGGTCCGGGTTGAAAGATAACGAAGCCCTTTAAAGGGCAGCACAAAATCTAGTAAGTGGACCTTTAGTGAACATTATTTTGTCAAACTACTGTTCCTAAAGTCAAGAATGACATTCATGTTCAACCTTTGAGATCTGTTGCTTCTTTTGTAAAAATGAATTTGTAGAAAAACTTGGTTTATATATGGTATCCGTATCAAAACTCTGGTATCATATTGACACAAATTGAAAAATCAATCAATACCCAGCCCTATACAGCAATAACTGAAGGAGGTCACAAAGGTGATGTTAGCTGATTTATATTATTTCATAAAACAGACACTTTCTATACTTTCAAGAGACATTGGACTGCACACAAAAATGTGAACGTTACAGCCTGCACCTTTGCCTTCCACCACAGCAGTTAACAGATGGTGCATCAAAATGCTTGATGCATATACAGTATAACCCAATAGTGTTATCATTTACCTCACATACTCATATTGTTTGTGTGCTCTGAAATTCAAAAATGATGATGAACTAGAAGTGTTAAGTCCCCCCTCCCCCCTTCCTGAATGACAGGACTTGATGAGACATGAATGGACACAATATTTTTTCTGGGTGATGTGAAATAGAGTTGAATGTGTAATGTTTCAAAGCATTTATGGAAGTTTGCTATCTGCATCTTGTGAAGGTTTGTAGTTTTACAAGAGATGTTAGCAAGCTGCTTTTTTTTTTGTAATCATAGCACTTTTTTGTAAATGGAATGCCTTTATTTCCTCCAATACCTTTTGTTTAAAACCTTTATTACAAATGTATAGATGATATATTTAGCTCTCTTAGAGAACAATAACATGTAAATACAATATAAAAATGTTTTATTTTTACAGGTACAATGTTGACAGTGTTTTTCCTATCAAAGTGTCATTTTTGCTTTACTTGCACAAGTGTTCTGTGTATCTCATTGAGGGGTCTTTTAACAAACAGTGTACCTTAAACACAGATTTTTGCGGGCCTAGTTTTTCCACAAGGCCTTCTTTGACTTATCAACCGCTGGTTTAGGTGAGAGCACAAGCAATAATGAAGCTTAAATGGACGGTTATATAGCACTTAATTATATCATCTTTTCATGGGTTGTTTAATTAGTTGTTAAAAAGACAAACAAGATATACTGTATGTATGTTCAATAACTCCGAGGGTGATTTTGTCCTCTTCTATCATTCTTTGACCTCAGTGTGAGATTATGAAAACATATTACTTGATTTCTTAGTGCTTTCTGCCTGAAAGCTGTTGGATGAAAACGCATTTTCCAATCAGCTAACTGCAGTTTCAACTTGATGTATAACTCGTATGGACTGTGTGACAGAATCCAGGGATTTGATGTGGGGAGAATAAAAGCAATAAACTGTGGATCAAAGTTGAGGGAAACATAATCTCTACACATTGGAGAAAGTAGATCCAGATTTGGAGTCTGGTACAACCCAATCGCCAGAATACATGTTGGCGTCGTATGTTTCTGCAAACCACGGATATGTTACATTTGTACATTTCCTATGCAGCGCATATGTTGAAACTTTACGTTTAAATTTTTCATTGTATCTTGTGACAAGGCTGTGGTTAATGTGTGGTAGGTTTAGGCACAAAAAACACTTGGTTAGGGATAGGAAAAGGAAAAGTTTTGGCTTAAAACACTAGTTTTTGTCGCCAGAATCTCGGCTGGAAATGTCCCGACCTGGCATTAAAAAACACCCGTTTTCATCGGCAGAACCACGGTTGTAAATGTCCCGACGTCTCGTTAAAAAACATCTGTTTTCGTCGCCAGAAATGTCCCAGTCTCTTGTTAAAAAACACTTGTTTTCATCAGCAGAACCACGGCTGGTAATGTCCTGACCTGTCATTAAAAAACACTTGTTTTCATCGGCAGAACCACAGTTGTAAATGTCCCGACATCTCGTTAAAAAACATGTTTTCGTCGCCAGAAATGTCCCAATCTCTTGTTAAAAAACACCTGTTTTCATAGGCAGAACCAAGGCTGGAAATGTCCTGACATCTTGTAAAAAAACACCCGTTTTCATCAGCAGAACCACGGCTGGAAATGTCCTGACCTGTCATTAAAAAACATTTGTTTTCATCGCCAGAACCACAGTTGTAAACGTCCCGATGTCTCGTTAAAAAACATCTGTTTTCGTCGCCAGAAATGTCCCAATCTCTTGTTAAAAAACACCCGTTTTCACAGGCAGAACCAAGGCTGGAAATGTCCTGACATCTTGTTAAAAAACACTCGTTTTCATCAGCAGAACCATGGCTGGAAATGTCCTGACATCTCATTAAAAAACACCCATTTTCGTTGCCAGAAATGTCCCGACCTGTCATTAAAAAACACCAGTTTTTGTCCATGGCTGGAAATGTTCCGACCACTCATTAAAAAACACCCATTCTTGTCACCAGAACCACAGCTGGAAATGTCCCAAACTCTCATTAAAAACACCTGGTTTTGTTGATCTCCTGCTGTCTCTCCCAGGTTACACACCATCCACCGTCCCCTCCTCCTCCTGATGAAAAACTCTGCTCATATGAACACCGTCACTTTAGAAATGTTGATTTGATACGTATGAAACGTACAAAAAAAAACCAACCAAAAACACAACGTACAAATGTAACATGTCTGTGGTTTGCAGAAACGTACAATGCCAACATTAGATTCTGGCGCCTGGGCTGTCTGG
>JAOVVB010090245.1:0-13367 GCA_028570985.1 Heterobranchus longifilis
GATTATGAAAAAGTGATTTTTCCTAACCACACCATGTGTGGCCCTCGGTACCGGGGCCGCTTGTTAAGTATCGGATCGGTACTCGGTATCGACCGATACCCAAAGAACAGGGATCGGTATCAGGACTGAGAAAGTCGGATCGGTGCGTCCCTACATGAAATGCGGAGAGTGTGAGTCCTGTTTGTTCACAGCGGTGTGTTTTTGCAGGATTTTCTTCTGTGATAACACTCAGGGCTACACCATGCAGAACGGGCCCTGCAGATGCTGTTTTTGTTGTAGTTATTTTCTAATGGTGGCCCTCTCCTCTGCTGTTGTTGTTCAGGTCTCTGCGGAGAGGAAGCTCCTTCACCTTCCTCACTCCAGCTCCACAGTGGGACTTCAGTCTGGTGAGTACAGGCCTCATGGTTTACACTCTGCAGGTCATATTAAACCACCTGCAAGACACAAACTTTATTACTAATTAAAAATAACCTGCAGCAGAGTGGTGACTGTCACCTGAAAGAGGGAATAAAATGTGCAATGTGTGCGTGTCAATATTGGCCAAAAATGGCGTTCGAATATTCCTTCTAAAAAAACAGATAATAGGTTTGAATTATATTTGAATATGTCCATAAGAGGGCAAACCGAGACATAACTATTGTATATATTTCATCATAAACATGTCTTTTAAAAGATCTACACTAGGGCCCGACCGATATGGGATTTTTGAGACAGATACCGATACTGGTTTTAGAGAGGGGAAATTCACAGATTACCGATATAGTGAATTTTTGAAAAATTGTATTTTATGAAAATACACCTTTTCTATGTTGCACCGATATAAATATGCAAAGGTACTTATAAAGGCTGCTTTCCTAAACAAATAACTTTATTAAAGAATATTGAACATTACTATACATTATACAGACAATGCATAACATTATCAAACAATTCTAGATTTAAATTTTTTTTCGTACACTGTAAATAATCTGTACAGTGTATTCTTATTTTATTATTCTCATCTTTATGTTTTTATACAGCGTGTGCTATTTAAACCTTACTGTAATGTTACTTACTGTACAAGTGTTTTTGGATTTCAATTTGAAATAATAGCTAAATAGTGCTGTATGTTCAGTATCAATTGCTGACCATTTAAATAAAGAACTACACAATGACATCATTTCTAAATCACCCCAAGCATAATTTTTCTGCATTATTTTTCATATCGGACAACAGATACCAGATAGATACTGATATATCTGTGACAGGCCGATATCGGCCGATAATATCGGCTGACTGATATATCAGTCAGGCTCTAATCTACACACCTACACATTATAAACAAATAAAATAATGTCCTACACTGTGAAAGTTAATTTAAAGACCACAGATCTCTCTCTAGAGCGTGCAGGAGGCAGGACATGACGTATATCACATCACGTAGCCGGTTTATAATTTTCGTCTCTTGCTGTTACTAGAATTTGTGTGACTGTTACGACATCGGCCTTTGCCGACAGAAGTTCCCGAATCTTGTCGTCTCTCCAGTAGGGCTGCACAATATATCGTTTTTTTAAATCATCATCGCAATGTCGAGAAAGACACTCTGGGATTTTTTGAGTTAGTAGAAAGAGAGTGTCTGTAGAAAACTGCTCTTTAAAATATAACTATCATGCTGTTTTTTAAATGGTGTCTTTTATGTTCAGGTCAGTTTGTTCAATAAAACATCAGAAATAACTTCCTGTCAGTTTGTTTTAATTCAACAAGCAACGTGTTGTATTTTAGCAGAATACTGAAAGCAGCAGAAAGGCAGAACTGATATTTATTCATCGCAAGTAACATCGTTATCGCAATATTCAACAACGTTATTGCATATTTTCGTCACATGATGCAGCCCTACTCTGCAGTTTTTGTTGGCTTCTTTGTGTATATGACCCTTTTTCTTTACCCTCCGGTGTTTGTTGTTTTCTTCCGGTTTCTCTCCAGCTGCGTGATGGAAACGTCATCAACACGCTGACTCGACTACATGCCTGTTTAAAATAATTATATATATTTGAATTTAGAATATTCGTTGATATTCATAGTCAAGACACAAAGTGCCACGTAGCAAGAAAACGACCTACCTGCTTTATTTACTTTATATACAGTATGAGTACTGTATGTACTTATATGATGTATACATTCCCCCGGGCTGGCTTTTGGCTGACTTCTGTCCCACCATGCAACCTGGGAGTGCACTGGAGCACCGCTTCCCATCACAACGTTGTGTTTCGGCTTTAAATCTCGCCTGAGTTTTCAACAAAGTCTCGGAAACGGTAGCACTGTTTATTGTCACGGCGATGGAGGACAGCTCCTCGTGGGCCCGCAGCCACCGTCACTCTGATAAACCCTCCAGACTGGAGGACAAACGTCTGATTTCAGGGTTCATGCAGAGTCTTTAACGTTTGAAAAATGTTTGATTTTCAACATAATCTGGTGTTTCATCGACACAATCACTCATGTAAACCAAAAATCTTTCATATTTCTTTGCTGTCTCCTGAAGAGCTGCAATGATTAGTAATGATAATGATGATAGATTAATCGTTTTTTTCATGCATGTTTTATGTCATATTAAACTGAATAGCTTTGGGTTTTGGCCAAAACAAGACATTCAGTTTGGACTTTGAGAAATTGAGATAGATATTTGTTTGTTTTTTCACCATTTTCTGACATTTCATAGATCAAACGATTAATCAATTAATTGAGAAAATAATCGGCAGATTAATCTATAATGAAAATAATCGTTATTTGCAGCCCTAGTCTCCTGGCGTCTCACACCAGACTAACCCTAATCCTAACCCAGGATTAAATAATCTAATAATACTATACTACGGTAATAATACAGCGAACATTTTGATTTGATGATAAAGGCTTCGAGAATCTGGAAAGTTTTGGTTTAGGTACCTTGAAAGTGCTTGAAAAGTGCTTGAATTTTACACTTAAAAATTGGTATGAATGCTGTTATTTACTTTACTTGTTTACACTTTGACCATTATGCTAAAAAAAAAATATTTTGAAGAAAATGCGCAAATTCTCTTCATAATGCCGATGCCTTGGCAATATTTGTGTTAATAGAGCCTAAAAATTCCCATCGAAATTCTATCAAAATTGCAATATGGCCTACTGCAATTTTCAAATTGCAATATTTGTTAAAGGCAAAATACCATTTTTAAATTAAATATTGTGGTGCTACAGAGATCTTCTGCCGAGACATTATATTCTACAGACTTAAGAAAAAATTTTTTGTTTGGTACAGATCCTCGCAAAAATCACACCATGATCATTTTAATATTTTTTTCAATGAAAATCAGGATAATGATGTAAAAATGATAATTCCCTTTAATATTGCAAATCATATCGCAATTACAATATCAGTCAAAATAATCGCAATTATTTCCAAATCGTTCAGCCCTAATACAGCCTATCTTCCTTTTGCTATGCCATTGGCTCCGTTTGTTTATTTCATTGGGTTGAAAATGTATAATTTTTATAACTTGTAAGAAAATAAATCTTTTTGGGGGGAGAGAGTGTCATAGCAGCAAAACCCAATGATAGCCCACAATGAAAACACATAAAAGCTGTTACACACACCGGGGACGTGACAAATAAACGACACATAAATGTAAAATAATCGCCGGCAAATATTTTACATCAAAATTATTCATACCGGCAGCGATGTGAATTTGCAACAATGATTCAATAAAAGTTTGGCAATTCTCGCAGGCAGAGGAGCAACTACCGGGAGATCTTTTTTATCCCAGAGGGTCACATGACCCAGAGTCTGTCTGTCTGAGGACAGCTGTTGTAGAGTTTAACGTTAAGATACTGTCAGATAATATGAGTTTCCTTTTAGAGAAATTACTCTGTAATCAGTTAGAGGTATATATGTCTAGGGCTTTTATTGTGAAAGGTAAGAAGGAAGGAGTGGATCTGCTATGAGCTGCCTTTAGATTGAAAGGAGCTATATCTGTCTAGGGCTTTTATTGTGAAAGGTAAGAAGGAAGGAGTGGATCTGATTGAAAGGAGTAATACAGTTTGCCGTCCTGGTTTGGACCATAGACTGTAAATAGGAGCCTCTGTGTCATTTAATTTTATTCAGTTACTATATAATCCTCATCCTAACCCAGTCCTGGGCTAGTGGTAGCTTGTGCTTTCCTAGTGTCCAGTTCATCTCTCTGTTTTTTATCAGCTTTCAGGTAGTCGTCGTACAATTTTCTGTGTCTTTTCAAATGGCCGATGAGGTTCGATGTGTTAAATTTCCTGCTTGTTGTACCTCCTCTTGAAATTTCAACAGGACATGTCTTGAAAACTGCATATCGCTGATCTTTCTCTGACATGGTGAAATACTCCCACACGGCCAACATTTTCTTTCACTTGGATTTGAAAACAAATAGCATGTGCGCACGCACCCGTTGCATCCTTATGTGATAGTCAGATGCAACACATCGGCAACTGCCATCGGTGAATGCCATCTAATTTGCCGATTTGCCTGTTTATTCAATACTTTTAGTTAACTATTTTAACAGTTTATCCATTAAAGGCACTACGAGGAGAATCCATTTTGTGTTAATTCTAGCGGCCTCTGTGAACAAAAGCGGTAGTGTTTTTCCGGAATTAAGACTGCATTTCCCATGAGCACCACCGCCTACTGTCATAAAAATCTTGAGCGGAGTTAGAGCCGGCGAGCCGGCTGGCAAGAGCGTGCATTTGTTTTGGAAGTGAGTGAAAAGACTTTATTTTGTAAAACAATTTAGATTTTTGAACACACCTATTTGCAGGATGGAGAGCGACAAGGTAATGTATATAATTGTGGCTATGTAAGACTTTATACTTTATTTGAATATGATGATGTTGAAACAAAGACAAATAAAACTTTATCTTTGTAGCCGTGTTTGTTTATAACAGATACACAACAGACATATAAACCAAAACAACAATCAAAAAGCAGTCAAAAAGAAACAAAACAATAAAAAATAAATAAAATAAAATATATATAACTAAAAAATAAAAATACACAGGTGGATGGCTGCCAGACTACCAGTCAAATACAAGGTCAGTTTGGTTCAGACTAAGGACATAAAATAGCAGCTAAACATACAAATCAGACAGTTAAGTCTCATCAAGCAATGTCAAAAATGGCTTCCACACCTTCAAGAAATAGTTCTGTGAATTCCCTTTGTTGAAACGAATCTGTTCCATCTTAGCAATAGAAAGCATTTCGTTGAGCCATCTCCTGAAACATGGGGACAGTGGAGACTTCCAAATTAATAATATACATTTTTTAGCTGCAACCATGCCTGTTCTAAGAATCTGTTTCTGATGGGAAGGGAGGGTCCTTATTACTGTCAGAACAACCAAAAATAGCCAGATTACAATCTGGCTGTATATTTATTCCACATTGTTTGGCAAGACAGTTAAATATGTCACTCCAGAAATCATTTAGTACCGGACAATGCCAGAATAAGTGTGATAACGATCCTTCAGCAGTACCACATCTGTCACACAGGGAGGAAACTGATTCAAAAATCATGTTAAGTTTGGTTTTGGAGTAATGCAATCTGTGTAGGACTTTAAATTGAATTAATCTGTATCTAGAACTAATAGAGCAACTCTGCATACCGGACAAACCTTCCTCCCACAGTTCATCTGGCACCGGAGTACCCAGTTCTGCGGCCCAAGCCTCTCTGAGATGACCAGTTTCTACTGGTGTTGTAAAAGCAGTGACAAAGCAGGAGATCAAGTGTTTAGAGTCAGGCTGCGAGAGAAGTAAATCATAAAAAATGTGACTCTTTGGTTTGACTGTGAATTCAGGGATACACTCACGTACAAAATGCCTGACTTGAAGATAGTGATAAAAATGTTGTTGAGGAAGGTGATATTTAGTTTGGAGATGAAGAAATTAAGCAAATTTATGATCTATGTAAAGATCACCAATACAACACAACCCTCTCCCCCTCCAGTCCAGAAACACTCTATCCATCAGTGCCGGCTTGAACAAGTGATTGTATGCTATAGGGCTGTGCACTGAGACATCTACCAATCTAAAGAGTTTTTTTTATTTGGTTCAGAATCCTCAGGGAGTTTCTGAGAATGTTATGACCAACTAATTTGCAGGGAAGCTGTGTTCCAGAAAAAAGCAACACTGGGAGAGAGGTCTCTGAAACTGACATGGATTGCATTTTTAACCAGAGTGGGGAGACATCAGACCGGTCATCATCAGGAAAACCCCACTGCCAGAAAGAAAGAGCCCTCACATTTGCAGCCCAGTAATAATGGTTGAATACCGGAAGGCCGAGGCCACCAGTATTCACGTTCTTCTGTAGGTGAGCTTTGGAAATGCGAGGGGGTTTATCTGCCCAGGCAAATGAGAGTGTAAATGAATCCAGTTGTTTAAAAAAAGATAATGGTAAATAGACAGGAAGGTTTTGAAAGAGGTACAAGAACCTTGGAAGTGCAACCATTTTAATAGCATTGATGCGGCCAATCATTGAAAGGGGAAGCAACTTCCAATCCCTAATGTTAGCATTTAATCATGTCCAAGAAATTCAATTTAAATAAAAGTTTGGGATTTTTAGAGATCTTCAGTCCAAGATAGGTAAAGTGGGTGGTAACTAATTTAAACGGCAAACATTTCAAGAAAACAGGTTATTTGTCAGGGGCATGAATTCACTTTTATCCCAGTTTATTGTATATCATGACAGAGTACTAAATGACTTAATGTTATTCAGGAGGATGGGAACTGACACTACCGGATCAGATAAACATAGCTAGCACTAGCTTCATAGAGTGAGCTGGGAAGCCTCTTATTTTTCACTGAATCATTCACCATTCTTAACATGAGAGGGACTATTTTTCCATGAAACGCCTTGTAAAATTCGCAACCAATGACATCAGGGCCTGCTGCTTTTCCGGAGGGGAATGCCTGAATAGCTTCCAAAAGGTCACCCTCAGATATTGGGGTATCACTGTCATCTCTAGATATGTCACCTAGTTGTGGAAGATTTAGGTTGGTGAAAAAAAATCTAAAAATTCTGTTTGCTGGAATAAAGTTCCTTATAGAAGTCCCTGAAGCAAGCATTTATCTGCTTCGGGTTAGTATCCAATTTACCTGATTTAGATTTAATCCTATGGATGGCTCGATTAGCTTGCTCATCTCTAAGTTGACTTGCTAATAATTTCTCTGGTTTATCACCAAGTTCAAAATATTTCTGATTGAGCTTTAGTAATTGGCTGCTAACACGTTTGTTAAGGATAGTATTATATTCATATTTTAATTGTAATATATTATTATAGTCAGACTGTAAGAGGGACGATCTATATGTCTCCTCAAGTACTGGAAGCATCTTATTGATGACCATAAGGTGACCATTAAGTTATCTTTTTTTAGACGATTCATATGAAATAATATGGCCTCTCATCACCACCTTAAATGCCTGAGAACTCCCCATTGTCGTTGGTGGTAAGGAACTCACCTATACATGTAGCCATATGCTCAGTCAAAGAGCAATCATTAAGAAGAAGAGGGTTAAAGCGCCAGCTGTACTTTTGTTTAAATTGAAGCGATACCGGGCTATGGTCAGAAATCTAAATATTATGATAGGTAGAATTTGTAATGCAGGGTAGTAATTCAGAAGAAATTAGGAAATAGTCAATCCTGGTATATGATTTGTGGACATGAGAGTAGAAAGAACCATCTCTGTCAGTAGGATGCTGCAGTCGCCAAATATCAACCATGTTCCTAGTCTTAATTAAATCATTCAAAGTTTGCACTGAGGCTATGGTGAGAGCCAGTTTCGTTGAAAGTCTATCTAGGATTAGATCTAAATAACAATTAAATTCACCTCCAATAATGACATTGGGGCTAGAGGCTGGTATCATATCAAAAGCTCTATGAAAAAAATCAGGATTGTCAATATTTGGGGCATAGATATTAAGCATTATTATTGGAAAGGAATTTGTGACCTGAAATCATTAAATATCTGCCATAAGGGTCTGCTGTCATCGAGTCAAGGCGAAAAGCAATATTTTTACGAAAAAGGATAGCAACCCCTCTGGCCTTACGAGTAAAAGGCGCTTGGAAAACCTGAGAAATCCAATTTGCTCTTAGTCTACGCTGTTCGTTTGCACCAATGTGCATTTCCTGGAGAAAAATGATGTCTGGCTTCAATGATTTGAGATGTGAGATGTGAGAAGACACGACCCCTTTTAATTACATGACCAAGACCCTTCACATTCCATGAGACTAATGATAAGTTGTTATTGATGGTGCTATGTGCAATACTGTCAGGTACTGACATTATCTCTGAGATGAAGACAATTTGGCATGCACCCAAAAAAACACAAAAGACAGTAAAAAACACGTAAGAACCACACATTACGGTGTGAAACACACCCGAACAACCCCCTGAACATTTTCCCTACCCAGCCAAAGTGCCTCCCCAAATGAAGCACGGCTGCCCCTCTAAGCCCAGGACCGCTAAACGCACGCAAGGTGACTACCCCCTAAATTTATTTATTTTTTTAAATAGCTAGCTGAAAAACGCTACAAGAAGCTAGCTCAGCTCCGTTGCCAGTCATGGCTGAAGTAAATAAAATACAATAAATTGACAGTCTCATACAGTTGAATTCTCTGAACTGCAAAGAGTCATGTTGAAAAATGATCAACCCTCTGGTTGAACACACAGAGTTTTTAGGATATGTTCTTTAAGTCAGTGTTCAGGAATGACATTGCCTCACCCGGTGTGGTGAAAACCTTGAAGGGGCCCTTGTGTTTGATGCAGAGCTTTGCTGGAAAGAGGAGACTGTGCTCGACCTTGAGCTCCCGCAGCTTGCCTAGCACCTCGCTGAATTCCCGTCATTGCCGCATCACATCTGGTGTGTAGTCCGGAAAAATAAGCACCTTGTTGCCTTTATACTCCAGTTCCTGCATCCTCCAGAGACGCAGTATGAGCTCCTTCTCCCAGTAAAAGTGGACCCGTGCAATGATGGTGTGGGGCTTGGCTCCCTCCGGAGGTGGCGGTCGCAGGGTCCGGTGTGCCCAGTTGATAATCACCTTAGACTGGAAATTGTCCTCTCCAAGAAGTTTCGGTATCAGAGCCTCTGTGAATTCCATTGGATTACCCCCTTCTTTTCAGGTATGCCAATAATTGTAATATTATTGCGACATGATCGGCCCTCGAGGTCGTCCACTTTAGACTTGAGTTCGCTGTCATTCTTCAGGCTCGTGAGTGACTTTTCCAAGTTGCTAATTCGGCTTTCTTGCTCCAACACCTGCTCCTCGACAGACTCTACTTTCTCCAACAGTTCCTTCTGAGAGTTTTGTACTGCCTGGAGAGTCTGCTCCAACTTATCAAACCTCTCGTTGATGTGTTTGAGAATCTTGTCGGAGACTTTCTCCCAGATCAGTGGCAAATCATCAACATCGTCACCACCCATAGCTTGACCACTAGCTCGACTGGGAGAGCTGCCGCTAGCATTGCTAGCATTAGCTGAAGCTGGTCAGAGTGATTCGGTGTCTTTGAGCTTCTTAAGAGGCATGTCGTCGCGAAAAAGTCAACTAACCAGACCCCATTATGTTAGCGAAGTTCCCGAGGCAGTTGAAATGATATGTGAGACTATAAAAATACTGAATATAAAGACTGGCACGGAGGAGCTTCTGGAAGCACGTCTACTCCATGTGCTGCTCACTAGCGCCCCCCCCCTCTTTGTAGCCATTTTTAACGTCACCTTTCATACACCTAACAACTGGTTGCACATAAGCCTAACGTAACAAATAAGTAGTGTAAACGTTATTTTAGTATTTCTGTTAGTAAAATACTTTAGCATTTTGTGCATACGGTTCTTAGCTAACAAGCTAACGTTAGCAGCACATGTATTCAGAGGATGTAACTTCAGAGAACATAAATTCGTGCACTGATACAACCACGTCTCACAATGCATTTCATGAATAAAATAGACATAATCCATACCTGTCTAGGAGGAAGAGGGGCAATTTGGCATCGGTAAAGAGCGACCAATGTTGACTCGCGTTTTCCTACGTGCTCAAGCACTTTCCCTTTTAGGTTTTCTGTTTTTAGTTAAATTCTTTCTTTTTCCTTGTTGCTGGTCTTGCTGCAGTATCAGCCATAACCACACGATATAACTTCTAGAATGTAATTCTCAAAAGACAGAGCTCGTCCTGCTTCTGTGAGTCTGGGTAACTCCGCTCTTAGGGAAAATTGAAATACAGCAGCGTGGGGTCTGGGTGCCGTAAAGCGTTCTGTCGTCTGCTCTCGACCCGGTAACATGTATATTGAATAACAAAATAGAAAATACCAAAGAGGCTTTTTTATCACTCCAGGGCTCGTCTGCTTGTGTGGGCCACATAGAGGCATAGGTAGGGAATTGAAAAAGTTTAAAAACTAGTCACAAACTCCTCATAGTACCTTTAACGTTACTTTTAGCTAACTAATTTAACAGTTTATCCATTAATGTTACTTTTATCTAACAGTATATCCAATACTATTAGCTAACAAGTTTAACTGTTTATTCAATAATTTTAGCTAACTATTTTAACTGTGTATTCAATACTTTTAGCTTATTCAGTACTTTTAGCTAACTATTTTAACAGTTTATCTATAAATGTAATTTTTAGCTAACTATTTTAACCATTTATCCAATACTTCTAGCCAATTATTGTAGCCATTTATCCAATACTTTTTTGCTAACTATTTTAACAGTTTATCCATTAATGTTACTTTTAGCTATTTCAACAGTATATCCAATACTATTCAATACATTTAGCTAACTATTTTAACCATTTATGCAATACTTTTAGATTAACTATTTTAACTGCTTATCCAATAATGTTACTTATAGGTAAATATGTTAACCATTTATCCAATATTTTTAGCGAACTATATTAACTGTTTATTCAAAAGTTTTAGCTAAATATTTTAACCATTTATCCAATACTTTTAGCTAAGTATTTGAACTATTGATTCAATACTTGTAGCTAACTATTTTAACCATTTATACAATACTTTTAGCTAACTATTTTAACAGTTTATTTAATACTTTTAGCTAACTATTTTAACAGTTTATTCAATACATTTATGTAACTATTTTAACAGTTTATCCATTAATGTTACTTTTAGCTAACTAGTTTAACAGTTTATCCATTAATGTTACTTTTAGCTAACTATTTCAACAGTATATCCAATACTATTAGCTAACTATTTTCACTGGTTATTCAATACTTTTAGCTAACTATTTTAACCATTTATCCAATACTTTTAGATTAACTTTTTTAACTGGTTATCCATTAATGTAGGTAAATATGTTAACCATTTATCCAATACTTGTAGCTAACTATTGTAACTGTTTATTCAATACTTTTGGTTAAGTATTTGAACTGTTGATTCAATACTTTTAGCCAACTATTTTAACCATTTATTCTATACTTTAAACTATTCTAACCCTTTATTGAAAAACCTTTAGCTAACTATTGTAAACATTTAACCAATACTTTTGGTAACTATTATAACCATTTATTCAATACTTTTAGCTAACTATTTGAACTGTTTGTTAAAAAATAATATGATTATTTTATTAATTTATTCAATACTTTTAGCTAAGTATTTTAACTGTTTACTCAATACTTTTAGCCAACTATTTTAACTCTTCATTCAAAACTTTTAGCTAACTATTTTAACCATTTATCGAATACTTTTAGCTAACTATTTTAACCATTTATTCAATAATTTTAGCTAACTGTTTTAAACGTTTATTCAATACTTTTAGCTAACTATTTTAACCGCTGGGAGCTAATGACCTGGATGACTGTGAACCTTTTAACAGTTTATTCAAAAATCGTTTGAATTATTTGACTAATTTATTCAATACTTTTATCTAAGTATTTTAACCTTTTACTCAATACTTTTAGCTAACTACTTTAACCTTCACTGTTGCTAACTATTTTAACCCTTTATTCAAAACTTTTAGCTAACTATTGTAACCATTTACTCAATACTTTTAGCAAACTATTTAACTGTTTATTCAATATTTTTAGCTAACTATTTCAACCATTTATTCAATAATTTTAGCTACCTATTTTAACCGTTTATTAAATATTTTTTAGATAACTACTTTAACCATTTATCCAATACTTGCAGCTAACTATTTTAACCATTTATCAAATACTTTTAGCTAATTGTTTTAACTGTTTATTCAATAGTTTTAGCTCTATTTTATCCATTTATTCAATACTTTTGGTAACTATATAACCGTTTATTCAATACTTGTAGCTAACTATTTTAACCTTTCATTCAATACCTTTGCTAACTATTTTAACCATTTATTCAATACTTTTAACTATTCTAACCCTTTATTGAAAAACTTTTAGCTAACTATTGTAAACATTTAACCAATACTTTTAGCAAACAATTTAACTGTTTATTCAATACTTTTAGCTAACTATTTTAACCATTTATCCAATAATTTTAGCTACCTATTTTAACCGTTTATTAAATACTTTTAGATAACTATTTTTACAGTTTATCCATTAATGATACTTTTAGCTATCTATTTTAACCATTTATCCAATACTTTTAGCTAACTATTTTAACCATTCAGTCAATACTTTTGCTAACTATTTCAACCGTTTATTCAATACTTTTTAGATAACTATTTTATGTGTTTATGTGTTTAAGTGTGTAGTATTATTTTATTTATTTATTTATCTATCACTAGCATGAAGTGGCTATGCAGTGAATTTTCTCTATCTATTAACATTTGTTGTGGTTAAGCTGTATTTTTCTGGCTATCTATCATCCTGCCAGTTGTTTTTCACATGTGTACAGTGTCTAAAAACAGTTTTAATGATAGAAATGCAATTTTCACCTGATAGTGTTGATAATTAGGGTAAGTGAAGGTTTGGTTAATGTTTTTTAGTTGTGTTAAAGAGTTTGTATTCAATGTCCTTTGGCCTGTGAGTCTGTGTGCGGTGTGATTTCCCACCAAAAATGCTTGTAGTTGACAACCCAGCTGTGTTTCAGTTCAGATTTTTTCTGTTTAATTTATTTATCACTAGTATGAAGCATCTATGCAGTGTTTTTTCCCTCTATCTATTACATAATTGTTGCTATCTATCAACCAGTTGTAATGCTAGAAATGCATGTACTGCAATTTTCACGTGATAGTGTTGATAATTAGGGTATGTGAAGGTATGGGAAAAATGTTTTTTAGTTCTTTTTAGCAGTTTGTATTCAAAGGCCTTTGTTTGCCTTGAGTTTGTGTTATTCTTCCCCATTAGTTCTAAATGGTACAGCTCGGTTTAATCCAACACCATGATGGAAATGTGTTTAAATGTATTA
>JAOVVB010090256.1:0-13367 GCA_028570985.1 Heterobranchus longifilis
GGAAGTGTGTGTGTGCGCGTGCATGTGCATGCGTGTGTGTGTGTGTGTGTGTGTGTGTGTGTGTGTGTGTGTGCATGCGTATGTTCTTTCTCCGCTCTGAAAATTATATCCAACTGACTGTGGAGCATGGAAATAGACACACACTCACTGTCACCGGTAGTTTGATGTAAGTTGATGATGTGTGATAAAGTTTGCCTTAAAAAGGGAAAAACAACTGCTGGAGTCTGTAGCTTTCTGGTTGAAAAACTAAATTTACTTCCCCAGTTGCACTTACACACGCAAGCTCACTTGCATCAAAAGAAAAACAGACAAAAAGCAAGAGAAGACAAGTGAATGAAGGCGATAGACATCGATTTGATCTGTGCATTTTTTATTTTCGTTTCAGAGCAAACTATTCTTTACTTATTTTAGTTTGATTTGCCCGTCTCCATCTTATATCGTCTATTTCTATTTTACTCACACACAAAATTTTACACACTTGTGCTCTTGCCCTTGATCCAGTATACAAACATTTCAGCAGAAAAAGTTTCATCACTTAAGTATGAGTAAGGATTGCGATACATGCCAAAGATCATCTGCCATATGGAAATCCATTCCTTGAGAAAACTAGAAAACAGGGCGTTTTTACTGTGAAGAAAAAAAAAAAAAGAATGGTGATGTTTCTTATTTTTTATTTATTTCTCTCAAGACTGTTCTTTTCCAAACTGTGCTGGCTTTTGAACACAGAAACACATTAGCAACAGAAAGCTCCCTCATTTACACTGGGTCCCTTTAAGGCGAGGCTGAAAGGGAAGGGGACATGTGGCTGTGGCAGAAAGGAACATATGGCATCTGCTCTAGTGGAAAACCTTAATACGGGGTAGAGTATTGGCACCCGTCGCCTCACTAGCATTAACATGCTGTCAGAGTTGTTCTGGCAGAACACTAAGTGGAGCACACTTGCCCAGCACTGTTCCCAAGAGTGTTTCAGTGTGTGCCTTCCCACTTGCCATCCATCCTGGACCATGTTATCAGTGCTGTTATAGAAAGGCATGAATACAAACACGCTGGAGGATCTCTGTTTATCAGATCTCCAGCCAAAGATCCAGTCACAAGCACTGGCCTTGTTAACTTGGTGAGAAGAAAAAGACATAAAAAATAGAAAGACAGAAAATGAGACTGCAAGGTACCAGAGAAGTGGCAGTAATAAGCAATAGTATGGACATTTTCACAATGTAAGAACATATTTAAAGTATACATACAAATACAACAAGACAAGGTTAGCAGAGGCCGTTTTCACGCAAGTCAAACAGTCAAACTGTCACAGTAGGAAGACAGGTGTGAATAAAAAAAAGAAAAATAATGATGGCTGAATTCCATTTAGCTGCTTCAGTTTTAAGGTCCTGGTATTGTGCATGCTGGCTTACCTGAATAGAACAGAGCCATCATCACTGTCATTAATAACACATGCTTTTCTCACTATGACAATTAAAAATGTCTGCTGTGAAAAAGACCTATGAGCAGCAGCAGCAAAAGGCACAAGGCCAGGTTGCATTGCGAGGAAATAAACACAACTTAAAGCCATTTCGAAGCACTTTGCTTTTGGTTTTGTCCACAAATGCAAAAGGGTGGACACATAGCAAAAGACGGACAAGATCAAAAATCAAATCGAGTCAATACAGAGAAAGAAATAAGGAAAATAGAAAAAACATAAGGTATGATAAACAACATGTACAATAGTAAGAAGATAAGTGCAAGAGATCAAAATGTCTATGTAGATAAAATACAGCAGTAGCATCAACGGGAGATATGCTGCATCCCCTCTAGCTAAGCATTTCATACAGTGTGGACATTTGGTCACAGAATTAACATTCTGGTCTATTAAGATTATCAGTCCCCGGCCATCAGTGGTGGAGAGCACAACCTGTTCTGTTTAAAGCAAAAGCTAAATTGATTTTGGATCTGGGTACTATGGCTCCAGAGGGACTCTTTGTTGGGCTTTCCAGGCAAACTATTATTTGTGTTTTTGGAATAATCTGCTTCTATGGTCTGTTATCATTGTTGTCATTACCCTTATCATTATCATATCACTGCTGACATGGTGTTTATTGTTATCATAGAGTCCAAATGTAATTTCTGAACAGTGGAGGAGTGAAATAAATACTTAGGAGTGGTTCTCTTGGTGGGAAAAAGGTAGAAAATGAAAAGATGAATGAGGAGCAATGACCAAGCGAGAGGCATTTTCTGTGTAATTTGTAAGTATGATGAAGGACGATGAGGTGTTTTACAGAATGGTAAAATACAGAAGACAAGTGAAGGTTAGACTGCTGCTCTTTGACTATTTTTGCTTCTCATTATGCATTTTTCAGGGTTGTAGACAACTGCAACCTTGTGACTCCAAGAACAGAGCACTTTTCTAATTACTTCCTGACCCATGCTTGCATGTGCGTGTGTGTACGCGTGCGCGCGGGAATACATTATTTTTTTGAGCGTGTGTGCGGTTATGACTACACCTCTCAGCCTCTCGTCCTCTACATTGTCTTCTGCAAGTGTGTTTAAATGTATTGAGAGCTAATGAGAGTGAAATGCTTAATTAGCAAAGCTGATTCTGAAACTGATATGTAAATATGCACATCAACCTGTATGTTTGTACAGCTTAAAACGTGTTTACGTGCAAGTACGCATCTTAAATATGCTTCAAATTGGACATTACATTGTAATTAACAAAGTTATCCTCCCAAAGTAAACCAAAAGTCATCATTATGCAGATGATTAAGCCTTTTACATCTACTTTCATGTTAGCGGAGGAAAAGAACCTTGGTAAGAAGAAGTGTGTAACTAATGTGGCCTACGGCTGCATTCACATCCCTGTTTAATTAATGTTTGGAGTGCACTGTACACTCCTTTAGTTTGGTTCGCTCTGACAGTAACTTTTGGTACACATGCACCGGACCAACTCCATTGTGGTGTGATCCAATTAAATAAATGACATTGCCATCTATATAGCCTTACTGTCATAGTAGCACAAGGGGAGAACCAAATACACTACATGTTGTACACTATGGCCTCCTCATGGCTTCAACAGTCCACTGAGTAGCATATTTAACCATTTATTTGAAACACAAAAGAGGGGTGATTTATGCTGCAAGAGTTCTTATGGACTCTTTAATATGTTTTGTCAGTTTTTTCTTTTGTTTTCAAGACTCTGGGTTACCATTGTAATACATTATAGCTGCTGTGAATCCAAGCTATGTTACCATCCACCGCTATTTTCAGCGCTCCCTTCCAAGCCTACAGGCATTGAGTATTTGATACTCAAATGATCAATTTTTGATGGAGTAGTTGTTTTAGGAAAGCCAGATTTTAACAATCAATAACAGTATGACTGATGGACAGGCCAACACGGAGGAGTAAATGGGGAGGCTGACATTCGTGGCAGACAAAAAAAATGATATTTCTTGAGTCTAAAATCCATGGCGATGTCAGTGTGCTTGGCTGTGAATATACAACGCATTAACAGTTTCCTGATGTTGCTTTGCTGTGGACCTTTTAACCCCCCACAATGGCTGAATGACGCGGCACCCTGGGAAACAAATTGCATCTCTGCTTGTCATTATCACATTAACTCTGCATCAGCTGTCAACAAAGGGCCACAGTATACGCATATTTATTCTCACACACACACACACACACACACACTCATCGTCTTTCTTCTCCTTGACTAATCTCCAAACAAAGCTGTGAATGTTAGCCTCTAAAATCCTTTCACTTTGAATTTTGTTGGGAAAAAAATCCCCGGAGAAGAATAAAGAAGGACGACGCAGGCAAAGAAAGAGATGAAGAGACGAGCGTTGGCCAACTCCTGCTGAGACCTCTTTGATAGATGCAGAGTTTTTCCAAGAGGGAGTTTGGTTCATTTGCAAATCTCTCCGCATGGGCTATAGGCATTTTCTATGTCTATTTGTATGTGACTGTATGAGTCTATTTTTTCAGTAATTGTGCGTACTGTATGCATATAGTATGTGCACACACCAGGGAAGTGCAGAGCTTTCTTTGTACCCCGCGTGCATCTTTGTAAGAGATAACAGTTTTGTTCTTTCTTTCATTTGCTTATTTTGGGTAGTCCTCATTATCTGAATGCTGGAGTCTTCATTGTGTAAACTGTCTTGTATCCTTTAAAGAGCCATTAGATTACCTTGATGTTTTACAATACTGCAAATTAAGCTTACTGGAATCCCACCACTAATAAGATTAAGCCTTCCCTTTTCACTGTTAAAAAAAGTGCAGAAAATTGTACAGTTCCTCTGCTAAACTGACAAAGCTGGGGAGTCCTGGTTTTACCCTCTCTGCCTGGGAGAGAAGCAATTAGATCCCTCTACTTTGTGGCCAGATTTAAAAGAATGGAGGACAAACAGGGTGAGCTGCATATTTGATTACAGTCTCTATCCCCTGCTCTCCCCAGCATCAGAGAAGAGAATCAACACTGTTAAAGAAACACAGCCATAAGAAGTGTTATGGCATTAGGGAATATGCATAAGGTGGAAATGAATGACACTGAGGTTGGAAAAGTTGATGTTGGAAGAACGAAAGTAGCTACATGAGATTTTAGATGTTGGACCTCAGACATGGTTTGGTGTGAGGATAAAGTTATTTGCACAGTTTCATATCGTGCATGGTGTGGGTAGCTATTATCATCCCTCAGCTTTGTTTCCACACCTGCGCCGGATCTGATCTACAAAGCTTCAGTGTAATCAGCAGTGCTTTCCTTGCATATTTTCCTGTAACTTAATTGTAAAAAAGACTCTTAATGCAGACAGGGCAAACCAAAAACTTCCAACACGCACAATGATGATTATCTCCGAACGCTTTTACATGCCAGGGACCATACATCACCTCATAGCCGTGTGTTGAGCGAGAAAACTGAAAGTAATGTGAACACCAGATAATAATTATGAGACTGTCCTCCCCCCGAAAAACGACCCCATAGGTTGTTTGCATAAGCAGCAATTACGATTTACATTTTATTGTTAAGCGGCGCCCTCCAGTGGCAGTAGTAATTATGACGGGAGCAAAGCAGGAAGTCTTATAATGTAGTATTAAGACAGAGAAAGTCCCTTTAGGGCAGGCAGGAGGGGGGGTGGATGGGTCAAACAAACACAGGACTTTCACCCAGGATATCGGTGTTCGTGTCCCATTTGAAAATAAAAGTAAATGGCGAGTTAGTTTAACTTTAGGTAACAAACAGAACTTTTTTCCCGTGCATAATTATGTCACATACATATGCACGGAAGTTTAGTTAAATGTACCCAAGCTACAATCTTTTTCTGATTCACAACGTTAACAACTTGTTAAAAACATTGACTGTTATGTTTAGGTATGAGGACGGAAAACACTCCTGTGGGTCGTATTTCCTATAGGCAAGGCAAGGCAAGTTTATTTATATAGCACATTTCAGCAACAAGGCAATTCAAAGTGCTACCACAGCTAGTGGCGCTAATTCAATTCAATTTAGTTTTATTTACGTTTTTTTTTTTTGTTTTTTTTTCATATAGAGCAGGTCTAGAACAGGCTCAATGATTTTCAAAGTCCCAACATCACCCAAGAGCAAGCGTTATAATGTGACAGTGGCGAGAAAAAACTGCCTTAACAGGAAAAAAAACTCTGTTTTACAGGAAAAAAACTGCCTTTTATTTAAACCAGAAATCTCGAGCAGACCAGACTCTTGGGCTCCATCTGCATTTGGTGTTGGTAGTAATATTAGAAGTAGTAATCCTATCTTAGCCTAACTTAGGAAACGCTAATATGGGTCGTATTAGCAAAAAAACAACCCATGTGGTCATATGGTTTGGAGGACATGTTGGATAATACTTTAACTCACATGATTACAGCAGGAAATGTTATTTAACAAGTCGAGCTTTCTTCTCAAATTACCCTATTGCCACAACAAATCCCACTTATTTAACAGGGTTTAAAATCTGTCACAGACTGAAAGTCACAAGGATTTAAGCTTTGTGATGGCACGGCACATAACACAGACCTAATATGAATAAACAGACAGGATTAGCAAGGCTTACTGTAGAGACATAGGATACATAGATGACAGGTATGGTGACATTAACAGTGGTCCAGGTCTGATCACGAGGATGTCATGCACAATAAAGCTGACGACACGCACAGACTCAATGGCGTGTTGGCCACAGAATACGAGCAAGTGAGAACTATCTGATCAGATTTGCATCCAGGGCAGCAAATTCAAGACAGAATCACACCTGTGATCTGGTTAATAGAGATGAAACTTGACAAGTGTACATGTAAATTGTAGCAAATTAGCAATGACATTCAAGTGGAAAAACGGTGGAAGTTAGCTACTTTTTCAGTCTCGATAATGATATCAGTTACTGTGCTTTTGCAAGACTACTTAGTCATAAAAAAATGGAGGATGGATATCTTGAGTTTTTTGGTGTAAAAACGAAACATAAACTAGCATTACAGCAGAATTCATGACATGGTAATTGACCACTCCACCTTCATGAAGGGCAGGATGATCTTTCTCTCAAATTAGCATGAGTCAAAATGCTCCCCCTCTCTATTTCTGTCTCTCTCAGCTCGCTCTGTGGCTGTTCTGATGCCACCGTGGCTCTGAGTGTTCATGCTGCGTTGTATTGGGTAAATGCATTGTGCCTTTCTTTGCCTTTGATTCAGCTGTGTGTGCGTTATAGTCATGCCTCAGGAGTTACTGTGTCAATGCAAGCCATCTACAAAGACAGAATAAGCACCATAAAAGGCTTTGAATAAATGCAGAACTTGTGGTGGTGTTGATACCTCTCACAGGTACGAAGGTGGCACTCCAAGCTCACCAGCTAACCGCAATTTGAACTCAGGATGACAAAGTCAATAAATCAGCAGTGGCATCATCTGTTAAGGAGACTGACAGCTGTACTTCTTGTCACCTTGACAGATGAATGACACGTCTCCCTGTTATCCCATTGAACATCTATACTTTTATCATTTCTCTACCTCTGTCTTATCCCCCTTACCTCTGTTCTCATGTCTTTATCTCTGTCTTTTGCACCGTATCTCACTTGTACTCTTTATCCACCCATAATGGATTCTTTCTTCTTATACTTTTTGTAACTTTTTCTCCCTGACTGCCTTTTTTTTTTTCTCCCTTTCACTTCCTCCCCCTCTATTTCTTTCTCTCTTGCTTTTCTTCCCATCTTTTGTCCTCTCATCCTTTTGGTTATTTGAGGACGTGGTACAGCGCCATGTCTCAGGCCACTGGAGGACTTTTAGAAGTCAACAAGAGAGAGGCTGTCATCGTCTCCCGGGTTCCTGCACACACACACACAAGATGCACGCACAAAAATTCATTCGCACACACCAGTGTTAAGCTCTCAAATTCCCCACAAAGAGCTTCACTCCCACAAGGCAAGATGCCACGGAGAGAAAAACAAAGAGATGGAATGTTTTCTCTCTATCTTCCCCTTTCCTTCTCTTTCTCCCCTCTTGCTGTAGTTCTCAGTAGTCCTCTGCAGTGCAGTACAAACATGCAGAGTGATCAAAGAGTGTGGGGTGTCAGAAGCGAGGGACAAGACGGACGTGTGTGGAAGACGAGATGAGAAAGGGAGGCAGGAGAACAGAGCTGTCAATCAAATATTCCATCAAACTCAGTGGAGCTTGTATCCCAGTGGCACGCCAGTGGACTTCTGAGCTTACCTGGAAGACCATCAGTGTACGATCATACCTCCCGCTTTGTTGTCACTCCCTGCCTTCTTTATGTCTGAATTCAGGGGATTTTCTGATGAAGAATGTGGAAAAATAATCATGAATAACGGGAGATGTCCACTTGTCCATGTTTTATTCTATAAAACTACACTTTATACATAAATTAATAAATACAATAATAATTAATAATGAATGGAAATTTTAAAAAATGGTAATAATTGATGATGATAGTGGTAATAACTGATCACTGCCGGGAACATCAATCGCAAGTTGAGAAGAACGTTCTCATTTGATCCTTCCTCACTGAAAAATAGCATGGACAGGTGCATAAATATTAAAACTATGACAGGTCTGTCAAAGTAGCCTGTAATGTTGGCATCCCATATCTCGTTGTCATTAAAATAAAATCTCTTTAAGTCAACTCTAACTCTAACAAATCTGAAGTGAATGTTGGTTAAAAAGTGTCGATTAAAAAAGGAGAGTGCACGGAAAACAGGAAGGAGAAGAAAAAAAAAACATTCATTAGGAAAACTTCCCCGGACCAAATGTAATACCACCATTAACTAACTCACTCTGTAAAAGCTTGTTTTTTTTTCCCCCTTTCCTTTTTAAAAGAGCATTTTATCTTTGGCTTGAATGCTGATACTGATGCTTAATAAGCTCAAGAAAACTTGTAGAGTAAGTTTGTTCAGAAAGAAGTCATTAATAATGTTTAAATGATGACAGTTACGTTCCAAAGCATTTCTGTGTGTATCATGGAGTCACAGCACTCTCTTCTGGATCCACTGAGAAGTACATTTACAGTCTTGGTTTGTGTGTTTCCTGCATGTGTGGATATTCATATATATCAAAAATAATGAGAGAATCATGTCTTATTTGCTCTGAAATGTATTCTAATCCCCATATTGGATCTTAATTTAGACAGACTTAATCCTGGTTAAAACATCATAGTTAAATTTACTTGTGCAGTACCCACTACTGAAGAAATTACAAAAATAAAAAGTTGTTCTTAGGCTGCTTGTGTCAGCAGTGAAAGCCCAACATATGTAAGTGACCAGTCACACCGTTTCAGTGTGGAATCAAACAGGAAACCCTTCAGCGTGACTGTCTGCTGTCCGACTGACATTGACTTAGAAAATCTGTATTTCAATTTTCTTTGTCCTTGTTTGTAAATGTGTCTTGTAGGTGCCTTCTCAAATAGGTGTGCTTTGAGTTAAGAGACTATACAGTGAGTGTATACTTACTGTGTCCCAAATCCGGTACTGATTGCAGAACTCCGTCCAAAGCTGAGCCTGCTCATCCTCCCCAAACCAGACCATCTCAGCCTCACTGAGACCAAAATTAATGGTGCATGTGAGTGCTTATCTGTGAACTTGTAAAGTAGTTTCTGAGTTTAAGTTTCATTCAAACAGCCGACAAATTGCAAATAACACCAGTGATAAACTATGGCAAGTTTTGTGATGCTTCATTTTACAGTACAAGTTGTGACATTTCAAAAGGACATGATGAGTATAGTGACAAATAGTGTACAAGGTTAAAGTTAAATATATGGCTGCAGAGAATCCAATGGTTGCATTTTTGGCCTGTTATTAACTGATTAATGATTGATTGGAGAAATAATTTTCTCTGGTTAAACTTGCCAATCAGTGGACTTGATTGGCAATGGTTGATTGACTTGCATGGAATGCAATATTAACTTATCATGGCTCATAGGTGCTGTCTGTGAGACATAATTGCCATACAGAGTCAGTCCACCCACATCATAAAAATATGTATTTTTTCCACATACCATGAGAAAATCAAAACCTGTAATAAAAAACCTGGTGCTGGCAAACAATCTGTGGATCTTAAAAAGGAGAAAAATCTATTATATGCCAATTAAAACAATTGGCAAAATAAAACATCTATGTAAAATTGATCTATCTTTCAAGAAAAAAAAGATTTGAAGCTTTTCATGAATAAAGGTTTGTGAGTGATGCTGTTTTTGTTTTTGTTTTTTGTTTTGTTTTTTATAGCTAGAGACCATTTATCCCACAACTTGAAACCTTTTGATTCTATTACCTTGACAGACCTCTTACCTCTGATTGTCTGTATTAAATCAGCAACAGTCAGTACAGCAGCGATACACTCTTGTACAATATCCCTGCTGCCTAGCAACAAAGGAGCACTCTTTATAGCAACGTTTCTTCTCTCTGCAGAAAGACAGGGGAGAGAGAGAGACAGAAAGACAGAGAACAGTTCATGAGTTATTCTATTGATTTGCTTTATCTCTAATAAGTCTTAGATGTAGTTTGTTTAATTTCTTTACCGATTGCATTTTGTAGCTCTGTAAATAAATGTGTGTAATCAATCAAGGACTACTTGTGTAGTCGGCTAAGAGTTTTCACATTGAACAATATTCAGTAATTGGGCCCTTCACACTGACTGGTGAGGTTCAGCACCATGGAGAGTGACACACTCCTGCGAGACATTCAGCACCATGGAGAGTGACACACTCCTGCGAGACATTCAGCACCATGGAGAGTGACACACTCCGAAGAGACAGAGAGTGACAGTTTCCAACCCAAGAGAAAGAAACAGCTAATACAATGCAATGCAACACAATACCATTAACTGCAGCCTTTAAAATGTACACTTACATTTGTATGAGGTTTATGTTTATAATGGGTTAATTGGTGCATGTAGCTTTTTACTTTCACTATTTTATCAAAGTTATCCTAAACAGTTTAAATTATCCTAAAACAACTAACTATGTAACTATGTCTCTAAGCAGCCACTAGATGCAACAACAAATTGTTACAACCCATGTGTGCAAAATTGACAGTTTAGCCTGAGGCTGGAGCTACAGGAGAGCTCATAATGTGTCCAAAATGAAAAGGCTCCACTGACTGTGGAGCATGAATGTGTACATCCCATGGCAATGTGCCATTACACAAAACTCAGTACAATCAAAACACAGATGTGAATGTATAGGCATGCAGGCTTTAGATAAAAGTTGCACAATGTGCTAGATAACCTGCTAAATATTTTTTAACACTGAGGTCAATGAGGTAATGGCAATCTCTCCACTGTGCCAGAAAGCATCAATATGGTATATTGTGTTTAAGCCTCTGTTATGAAATGTATTTTATTGTATTAGTGACGAACTGACTTAAAAGTCACAACACAAAAAGAAAAGTCTGAGTTTTTATTTTCCTAATTGATGGTACAACAGTTTTTAATGATTTTCCTTCATATATCATATCTGCATATAATATCTAAGCCCCTGCTAACTTGTGTTTCTCTATGCAGCAGCACTAACTATTCATGACAAAATAATCAACAATCCTATATTATTTATTAATAAACTGATCTGCTTCATCAGGATTGGGTGTGCTTTGATCACATGTGATTCACAGTGCTGGCAAAATGAGCACATTTTGATGTGCTGCTAAACTGTGATTGGTGCACAGTGTGACGGACCAATCACCTAAACTAAGAGTGGCTCACTGGGTGCAGCTGACACTGGCCTGGTGTGTCTGCTCACCTAATTACCAACACCTGGTGTTAGAGCCATAATATAGTTTTTGTTTGTTTTATTTATTCTAAACTAAATGTTGTATAAATTCATGCAGTTCTTGTTTTCACCACGGGGTGGAGCATTCATGAAAGGGCATAAAGCTGAGCTCCAGGTGAGGAGGCCCAGGTACGTGTGCAGAGAAACATACAGTTTTTGACCTTGTGAGAGCATCTTGTCTGTGTTGGATTGTGTTGGAGCGGTAATATTTCAGCCTGTCGAATGTGAGTTGTATTGGTTAAAAGTGTCAGACTGGCTGTCGTACTTTTGGGTTTGATGAAGGAAACATCGTTGAAGAACTGATAATAAATGGATCACCGCATCCGAGGCCAGTTACACCGCCTGGACATTTGTTTGTTTGCTCAGAACACGCGTCTGAACTAGTTTCACCTGTTCGCCCCTCAGTGGCATTTAGATAATATTGTCATTACACCTGGTCTTGATTGCTCATTTATATAAATGGGTGCCTGAGCACTCCTTTTGGCCCAAGATGATTGTGATTGGTTTAAAGAAAAATAAACAGACCAGGGAATTACTGTAATACAAACACATTAAGCTTATGTAATACTTGACAGTATGTGGGAGTTGTCTTGTACATTGATACAACTTTTACACATAAGTATATCAACTACTGTAAACAGTGTTATGGAAGGTATACAGACACTGAGGTTGTCAAGTTTAAAAATGTAATTAGCTGTGTCTTAAGCAGTATCTAATAAGCAAATATAAAAAGTGTGGGGCGATTGAATTAGATAAATGTGGGTGTATCCTGTGTCCACCCTTTAAGCATAAACATTTACTGGATGCATGTTTAAGCAGCTGTATAACCGAGCCTATAGGCCTATAGTAGATACAATAAGTGGACTATGGTTAAAGCCTCTAGTGCTTCGAAAGTGAATTGCTGAAAGCTCTTCCTCATTGTAGTCAGCAGCGTTGTTTTGCTAACCTCAGACTGGCAAACAGCCCACCCTCTTCCTCCTACTCCTAATGGCTTGATGTTTTCAAACCACTCTTCTAAGTGCCTCTTGCTCTTACTTTCCTTCTCTTCCTGTCTTAGCATAACTGCCTCCTCCTTAACTCACTCCTCATTTTCTCTAATTATCCTCTCCTCTTTCCTCTACCCTGACGTCTCCCATCTTTTCTTCTGAAAAATTAGATTATCAATCAGAATTATTGAGTCTTCTTCTCTGCCCGCCTCTCTCTCTTCACCACATCACACCCTCTCTTCGCCTCCAGTAAGTAACAAGTGAAAAGACAGATGGTAAGGTGAAACATGTGACTATCAGTTAGTGTTTGCCTTTTATTTCCCAGCATCCCCTCCTCCTGCCTCCCACCCAGGAAGGATGGATGGAGGAATGGATTAAAGGAGGGAGGTTGGGATGGTCTCTGCTTAATTGTTTGTTTGTCTGCACGGCAGCCTGATTCCTTTGAGTAGGGCCTCCTCGTCCTTGTTTTTGGTATTGTTACTTAATAAAAGTTGAACATACAATAGCTGCTCCCACCTGAAATAGTAGTGGCTGTCATCTTGATTTTCGTGACTAACTAAGAGTAAAACATCAACATGAAGTGTGTTAGTCAGGCCACCAGAAGCCTCCTCGACAGTTATGGATGATGGAGTAGGAGGAGGAGGAGGATGGTGCTGTCTTACATCACTCCAAAATCTCTCCTAGTGTTCAGTTTGGTTGAGATTTGGATACTGTGATGGATATGGCACATGTAGAGCTGATAAACCAGCCAAGGCAATATATTGGACAAAAATATCAGAAAAATATCAAAAATCAGCTCACTGCAGATATTGGTATCTGTGTATTGTGTATATGTCAGCTGATGGGTAACAAGACGTTGCTGTACACAACATATCCTGCATTCCAAATCGCATACTTTTAGTACATACTGCAACTGCTCTTACAAAGTATTTGTTGCATGCAGTATGCAATCAATTGGAACATAAGCCTACTACTTCACTATATTGCACCTTAAACTTTGACCCTCTTGCTCATATATGCTGCACAAAGGATTGTGGATCAGAATTGCCAGAAAAGCATGCTGGCTTGCATACTGCAAAATGTGACTGGATGTAGAACATCCTGGTATTTTTGGCATACTG
>JAOVVB010090273.1:0-13367 GCA_028570985.1 Heterobranchus longifilis
AGAAACTTATGAGCACATCTCTGATAAACACAAGATTTAAAGTGGTGCTTTTGCATGATTCTTTGTGGAGAAACTCAACAGGATCTTATGTTAGTCGACTAAGAATTTCTTTAGTCAAGGACAGCCCTACCACACGCTTCACTGTTTGTTTACAAATCTCACTGGGAAGGCAAAAGATTACCACTGGTGACTTCAGGGAAGCAGGAGGATTTTCCCAATTCTGTTGTTTCTCTGACATCTCTGACTCCAGCAGTGGACATGATGTTTTGAAAAGTGCATCTGCAAGCTACCGGTAAGCTACGCTGTGTATTTAGCTGCATGTTACCGCTAAGCTAACAACACTGTTGTTTTGTCCTTCGGATGCACGCAAGTAGACAGGGGTTGAGAGAAATATACAGGGAGAATTGCAATACTGCTTTCGATTTTGCTGATTGAAATTGAACTCTCATTTTGATTGATTTTTCGATTTAAAATTATGACACACCGGATTGTAAAATGTACTACTAATGCATGAAACCGTTCCTTGTTTTCATCATTGAATCCCACACAGCAGGGCACTGCTTCTAGTTCATCAGGCTGAAGGACAGCGAGAGTGGGACTGTTACCTGAACTGAGTCCTTGGTTGGATTTGAATGCTCGTATTAGCTGGAAGTAGACCTCTCAAGCATGAATAGCTCATCTTAGTATGCGGAAAATATATTAAACTTTGGATGATTGTTTATGCCTCATTAATAAGCGACTGATTATTTGTTCACAAATCTCCCATCTCCAGTAGGCCTAACCTCCACCTCAACTTAATTATCTTCGAGCTGTTTCATGCTAATTTGAAGTGTAAAGCAGGCTTCTTAATGATGTTCGCTCTGACGCTCCTCCACCAGTAGGATGGATACCATTTGTTTTTCTCAGTCATTAAGCGGATAATCTTATGTTGATTGCCAAAAGCTAATTACAATAGCCACTGCTGGAGTTTTCTGTGTAGTATAGAATAAAACAGCCGTACAGGTAGAGCTGAAGAGCTTTTAGCGGAGCGCCCTGCTGTTCCGCTATCCACATTCTCTTTATGATCCTCATAAATATTACTTATTTTTTCCAGAAGAAAAAGAAACCATATAGCTTTTTTTTTATTCACGGAAGCTCATCAGCAGTGCAGACTTGATTGACCTTGCATCCTAATGTATTTTATAAGCTGATCCTACAGGAGAATTTATGGCCTGTACAGATTGTGTAATGCAACATGACACAAGGAAAGCATATTGCAGATGAAAAATCTTGTTTTTTCTCCCAGCTGCTGGTTATTGAAAGCATACATTATAGGCATCACGAAGTCTTGGTACTGTTGTATTTTACAGTGTGGCTGTTTATGTGTTACATTAAAGTTAAACAGAAAAAAGCTCTGTTTAAAAGGTCCCTCTAAAGGTCTGTATGCCATTTAATGCAGAAAACCTTGTGATTTGAGCCCTCAGTTTGAGGCAAAACATCCTTTATGCTTCACAAGAAGTTGAGTCAGCTCTAAAATATGATGCCGTCCTTGTACAGAGTATGTTCCTCCACACCGTTCTCACAGGCTGGCAAAATGATAGTATTAGGAGTGACCTCCAGCCATACCTGCAGCTGCTCCTCGAGAAACAAATGAAATGAAACTGAGGGACAGAATAAAAGGAGGCAGAGGATGCAGCAATGGCCAGCCCTTTGTGCAAGTCAGTGATTGGAAATTCAAATAAGCAGTCAGTGTAGTGCGGAGTCGGTTCCTGCCAGGCGTCAAGAATCTGCGACGTATGAACCTGGTTCATTCTTACAATTTTTTAAAGTGTTTTTAATTAGGGCTGGGCGATAAATCAATATGATAATCTGTTGTCTTTCAATGGAGTCGTATCGTGATGAATAGGGCTGCCCCCTCTTAGTCGATTAGTCGCCAAAGTCGTATGAGTGTTAGTCGACTAAGGACTTCTTTAGTCGAGGACGGCCCTAGTGATGAAATCATATATCAAAATATCATGATACACATTATGCATCTAAATAGATTTTTTAATTTTTTAATTTTTAAGATGATTTTTTGGGCTCTTTTATGCCTTTATTTGATTTGTGACAGCGGAGAGAGAGGCAGCAAATGGTCCGACCAGCCAGGAATCAAACTGGGAACTCACTGCTCAGAGCATTTGCGACCATGGGGTATACGCCCTAACCACTCTGCTGTCGGGACTCCCCCTAACTCAGATTTCATTTGTAAACAAACATTCTTTTAATTAAATTACTGAGATATGAAATGACCTATATCTGGGATAGAAGAATTTGGCCATAATATCCACCCCTATTTTTAATAAATGTTTTCACCATAATTGCAGGAGGAAAATGCTTTTGGTTTAAGCCAAATTAAATATCGGCAGCTATCATCTTCATATGTTGTCATGGTAATTAAGTAAGTAATGATTTCAAGTAAAGGGATGAAAATGGTCGAATTTCCTTTTTTTGAAAACACTCTGCTGTCAGCATCTGTTTGCTGTGATCCTCCTTGAGTGTCTGCGGTTATTTCAGGACATCCACTGGCAGCCATTCACCTCAGGGGAAGTCTTTCTTACTGTAGCCACTAAAGACAGACATTTCCAACATCTCTCTGTATCCCTCTCTTTTACATTCTCTATGTGTATGTCATCCATTTATCCGCCTGCTTCAATCCCTCTATGTCTATACCATCATAATTGTTGTTATTGCCCTTGGCCTCAGCTGTGGTGGCAGATATCTCTGAGATATAACAGCTTACTCTATCTCTCCTCCTCTGTCCTCGGGGACAAACACAGACTGATGCTCCTGGCCCTGGAAAACACTGGCTAGCAGGATGGTATACATTCCTGTTAGTGTAGCTTACCTCTGCAACAGATGAGGACTACTTAGTGTATTTATATTGTAAGATGAATCACACTAACTAGAATGGATTTGGAATGCATCCCAGGATCTATAGCATGAGGATAATACCTCCATGCAGGTTAACTGGTTGTGTAAAGGAATGCAGCTATATACAGCAGCGCTGCACTGCTGTATAAATAGTCAGAGGTTGTGTGTGTTTGCAAATGAGCCCACACAGCAAAAATTGAGCAAATTATATGTGTGTGTGTGCATGCGTGTGTGTGTGTGCATGTGTGATTGACTTCTCTCGCCCTGCTGTGTTTGTATAAGCTGAATGTTGTTGCCTCTGAGACCTGGCCCTTCCAGCGCCTCCAGCTGTGGGCTTTAACCCAAGTTGCTGTGGGCTGTGTGACCCACCACATATCAAACACACACACACACACACACACACGCATCTCTAAACACACATCTTAAGCTCTAATTTATGCTATCACTGGTCTCAATTTACATACATTACCATAGATCATACATGTTGAGGCTGCTTGCAAGGTCACTGCTGAAACGCTCCCTCCTATTTAAAGGGGAGGATAACATGTATGATAGCTGCAACAGTATATATCCTTGATTTATTTCAGGAGCTAGTGCCTGAGATTTTTGACACTCTCTAGCGCTATATGCTACTATGCCTTCACGTTCTCTGCTACCTGCTCTAACCGCTCAAGATGTGAAATGCATAGACCCCATTACCACATAATTGCAGAGTGCACGAGCGAGGATGTCTCTCTTAGCGTAAGAGCCCTGAATGCTAAACAATGGGCCCTGTGTTTCCTCTTCTGTGGAGGTATGTAATGGCATGTGAGTTGGTGAAAAGGGGGCTGAATCCAGTGATGTCTCGTTCCCCTTTTCCTGTCGCTGCCTCCCTCCCTCTCAGCTGGTTAATATACATTTCATCAGGCGTCCTGCTGTAGGGGAACCAATGCTCTTTTTGGCTCGTCTCTTCCACTCGCAGCGTGACTCCCTCCAGGTTCGGACATAATGATTCTCAGAGATGGCAGCAGGTCCAAACCCACTTTCCGGCTTTGCATCCAGCCACAGAGAAAGCTGTGGATAATTCAGCTCTCCTCACTCCCCTGTCTCTAACTGAGATGGATGCAGATGAGCTTTTCTATACTGCTCATTGTGTGTGAGCGTGTGTGTGTGCGTGCGTGTATTTGTGCGTGCGCGTGTGTGTGTGTGTGTGTAGGAGGCGATGTGCCTTAAGCAAGAAATGGATTGGTCTGTGTCTTTAGACTGGGCCCGGTGAGGCAGGCGGAGAGTATAATCTGATTTAAAGCATGTCAAGGATTGTGAATAATTTCCTCATTACCCCCACCCCTCCCGTCATTTTCAGGGCATATTTAATTTAGCAAGAAGAGGGAGAGGGCTTGTGTGTGTATGTGTGTATATTTGTGCATGTCTCTTTGTGTGTGTGTCACGTCTATGCTGAAGACCGTCTCCTATCTTCCCGCTCGAGGAGGAAAGAATTACTCCTTGCATACTCTCTCTCTCGCTCCGTCTCTCACTTTGCCTCTCTCTCTCTCTCTCTCTCTCCGACCCCCTGAGAGCTACAGCTGTCACAGTGTCACTTTTCCCATCCATAATTGAGGAGTGCGCACTGCACAAAGCCCATGAAACCATGTCAACCACTTCCAGTTGCTCCTGTTAAATAATCAGGCAGAACCAACAGTGCCAGGGGGGAATCTGCCTGTGCAGCTGCCTGTATCGCTGGCTTGTGCAATCAGTCCACAACTTCTCCCTCTTCTATCTTCTCCACCCGACTTCACCCTGCACCCACCCACCCAAACACGCACCGCACAAACACTGCATTGGTCCAGTTGCGAGACTTGTCCAGTCAAAGTTGGATCACGGTGTCAATGACGGAGCTGAACGCCAGCTTTGTTTGTTTGTCAGGTAACAGCAGCCAGGTTACAGTTCCAAGACTTTCAGACTAAAAGTCTACAGCTATGCTAACAGCTCTGTGAGGCTGCACTGTAGAACAGGGCTACTTTGAGCTAGAGGAAAGAAAAGCCAGGGGTCATTAGTATTCATCTGCTGCAGAACATGAACATCTGTAAAACATTTCATGGCAATCCATAGCTGTCCAGACATTTCACTCTGAACCAGAAGTGTCAATCAGCTCGTCTTGAGCAAACCATGACTGTCTGTACAAAATTTGGTGCCCATCCATCTAGTATATGAGATATTTTCCACCTATGAGATATTTTCCTGAATAAGTGAAAACTTTGGTGGCTCTAGCGGAAAAGTCAAAGAATCACCAAGAATTTATCTTCCAGTGACCTCAAATATCTGTCGCTAATTTCACCCACTCAAAGATATTACGTTTACTGTGATAGAGCTTAAAAATGTACTCAAACCGATTAATCGATTATCAAAATAGTTGGCGGTTAATTTAATGGCCGACAACTAATTGACGGATTGACCTTGCCGTCACAGCCATTAAGCTAGCATGGCTAAATATAAAGAAGGAATGCTAACTGACTGTGCGCGTCAAATGTATTCACTGTAGCACTGACAAAGACGAGTCGAAGTCTGTGATAATTTACTATTAACTCTCTGATTAGTGAGCCACAAGGTATAAAGTGGTGTTTTTTTTTCTTTTTTCACCTGTTTTTCTCCCTGCCTGTCTTCACCCTCCCTGCCCGCATCTCTCTTACTCTCTGTTCCCATTTCCTTCACCCCCGCCGCCCTTCTCTCCTGACCCCTCCTCTCTTTCTCTCTCCTGATGGCAGCTTCTTGCTGGCATCTCGCAGTGTCAGGAATCAAAGCAGGCGGAAAGCTCCCAGGAAGGCATATGGCGTGCTGCGTGTAACAGCACCGAGCCCCTACCCACCCCACCCACCCCTACTTGGGTCTCTGTATAATTAAGCATCACCACCTTCACCGTGGAACTGCAATGACTCACACTGTTCACGGATACAGCATCCATTAGAATAACTCTACCTACCCCGATGATTGTTAGACGCACACTTCGCTCTCACGGCGAGGTCGCTTGTTGGAGTGCGCGTGAAGACAGGAAAGAAAAGGGGAGAAAAAAAAGCTGCTGCTAAGACGCAGTGCCGTGTAGCTTGACATGAAAGCAAACCTTCAACCACTTCAAAAGTACAGAGCACAGCTTACATTTAGAAAATAAGCGGTGCTGCCAAGATAGGAATTGAATGATATAGTAGCCTACATACAGAAATTGTCCTGTGTGTGTCTGCGCTGTCTGGAAATGTACTCCCTCTACAGAAAGGTAGAGTATAGTGAGGCTTAGTAATGAAAGATCTGTAATTACTGTGTAGTGAACAGTAATGGTAACCTCCCACTCTACAGGCTTTTGACAGCCACACGGCGCTCTCTGGGGAGCATGGCTTTCTTTATATAACATGGCTCTCTAATCTGAGTCCTATAAGATCTCAAATATACTATGCCAGGCCCAGTCGGGAATGATCAGTGAATACAAACTCTGCAGGACATTGGAGAAGTGCTGCAGTCTTGGTATAAATCCTGTATGGCATCACACAGTCGACCTCTGACAAACAGTAAGGGAGCGATGCCTGAAATACAGTATTAATACTACTTAATAATAAGGCATTTTTTAACACAAGCTTCATATGTATTAGTAGCATTGCCATTGCATTGGACTGCATTACAGTGTGTTGTTGTTCTGTCACCAACTGTACAAACCCACCTGGAAGCCTGCCAGTAGCCACAGTCGACTGTGGTCTCAGGATTTAATGCCTTGCTTAAATGCACCTTGGGTGCATTAAGAGAACATGATTATTCACCAGCAGGGCTGAGTAGTCATGAAATACAAAATATGAGTAACTGAATACAGTTACTGTCTTTAAAAATAGATTACTTGAAGGGAAGGAGGTTATGTTTTCATTTCGATTTGTCTGTTTTATCAGCAGGATTACAGAAAAACTACTGGCCCGATTTTCATGAAACTTGGTGGAAGGGTGTAGCATGGGCCAAGGAGCGGATCCAAATCATGGCGTGGACACACAGATCATTTTTCTCTTTCATTAACATTGCGAGATAGGCCATGGCCTTAACGGAGGTCTGTGCTCTAGTGCCCTTCTAGTTTGTTTTTGTTTTATTTGCTCTAAAATTCACGAGGCATGCATTTCCCATAAACAGATTTCTTTTTAAAAAGTGCAACAGTTTGCGTGTGTGCAGTGCACAGAGGAGACACATCACAGGGCCAGGGACACTGTCAAGAATGTGTTTTTGGAAATATAAGACCCAGACAAATAAGCTCAAAAAGACGTGATGTATTCCAAAAGTAATCGAAAATATTTAGATTACGTTACTTAATTTGAGTAATCTCATGGAATATGTTTTAGCGCATGTATTCAATAATCTGCAGTGGAATGCGTTTTAAAAGTAACCCTCAGTCCTCAAAATCAAAGTAGTAACCTGTCGGCTCCAAACTGCTGCTGCTGCTGCTGCTCTCTGCTGTAATGAAAATGTCTTTGGTCCTGGTGTTTGCTCACCCAGAGACAGCTCAGTGATCTTTCATATCACTTTAATAACTCCACTGTTTTATACACTTAACATTACTGTCAAGGTACTGCTGTTCCTGTGCAATGAATTCCTCTATGATCTGCTCGTGTATGTAATCTGAATGATGATGTCTGGGCCACAGTGCCTCTCTGCCAAGCCACTGCATTGTTGTTATTTGCAGTGACACATGCATGAGCTGGAAAAGGTCAATGGCTTGTCCCAGAGAGGGGAATAAGAGAAACTCTGGATCATAACATCTGCATATCTATGAGCCAGAGAGAGTCGCTTCTGTGGATTTATTGACTAGCATACGGATCTAAATGGGGAGTCATAATTGTGTGGCGACGAAGGAATCCATGCAGGCTATATTATGTTAATGTGGCGTCTGCTAGAAGAGAAGAAAGGACTGTGGAGTAGTATTTGTGTTTTCCTGCCACTCAGAGTCTGCATCTCATGAAAGCAGTCAGCTTCAAGGTTTTCGCTCTCTGTGTGTACTAACCAGAGCTATTCATAGCTTTGATTGCCCCTGAGCAGAGCTTTGTCTGTGTGGTTGACTTACCACACTGTGCAAGATGTCTGAGGGATTGCTGTTTTTGTGTGTTTTATTTATTTTTTCTTTGTGTGTGTGTGTGTGTGTGATAGAATATTAAATAATTCATTCATTTTTAATAATTATTTTTAGGAATCGGGAGTGATGTTAATTCCTACCAAGTGGAATGAATCTGTACAAAGCTGCGAGTCAGCCTCTGACTTGAGAATGCTTCTCTTACCTTTCCCATGCAGACTTTGGGATTTTGGTTCCTTTAGCAATGACTGGAAGGCAGCTGCTGTCTTCAAGCCTGCCAGTCCTCATTACTGGCTGAAATGGAGTAAATTGATTGGAAAGATTTTGTTATTTTCCTCTGAGTGAAAGAGCTGGCTCCCTGGGAACTGGTCTCGCAGTTTACAGTCTGTCTGTTCATACTGTACGTGTTTGTGTGAAGCCTATCCTGTGTCAGGCGATTCTGAGGTTGTCACATGATTGATTCTATCAGTATGAGTACTTATCACCCTGGTACATATGGGCCAGTAGGGGCATGCTGGTCCTGCTAGAAGGCAGTTATTTAGCGTATTGAATGGGCTGACAGCCGATTGTACTGACGGTTATTATGACGAGCAACGGCTCAGGCCAGATGATGACGTATAAAGAGAGACCAGACTATAAAGAGGTAGGTAGGGGTGGTGGATGGAAACACAGGACTTTCACATGGGAGACCAGAGTTTGCGACCATGATGTTTTTTTCTAACCCCACCGACTGGAAGTCAGTGAATTGTAGATGTTTTTTGTTGTTTACTTAAAGTGAAACCGAAACCTACAGAAATGGGCTGGTATCAACCCCATTCAATACGCTGATAAGAGCCTTCTGGACCTTCTCGTGTGGGGAGGCGGCCCCTACTGACCCATATGTATCAGGATGATAAGCATGTTATTAGCGCATTAAATCACATTGATAAGATTCGAAGCGGGTGCCTGTGTAATGGTGTATGCATGTGCAGGGACTGGACACAGTAATGAGGGTGATGTGGAGTTTTGATTAAAAAGCCTTTATTGGGTACACGGCTGGTTCATGAAACAATATACATATATATTTTATTTGCACACACCTAAGACTGCATAAAATCCAGACGATGAAGAATAAGAAATGTCTCAGGAGAGGTAAAGAAGCCACAGGCTTATCCAATCAACCTCCCCTCAACTAAAAAGAAAAAGAAACAAAAGCACAAAAAAACAACCAGTTCTGACCTTGGCAGGTTCATCAGGGTTTAAATCCGGAGACACTTTTTAAGCATTGGGCAACAGGAGATAATGGGTGTTATTCAGAAAATACTGCTCCATGGCAAATAGCAAAATATTTTATGGAAGCACCGGCTAACTCACATACAGTATGTTTTAACCATGTTTACCTTTATTTTCTGTTTTTGACTTTAGGGAAGGACCTTCTTAATGATGCTTATTATCTCCAACCTGTTGTCCCATTCATCCAATCAGAACACGCCGCTGACTGACTTCATAAAAAGGTCAGTCCCCAGTGTTTGCAGTGCATCTCAAAATGTACCCACTGTGCACCCCACTCACTGTCTTTTTAGACTCGCAGTTGGTCCATTGTCATTTTTTGAGGCTGTTGAAATGTTGAATTTGATGTCAAAACAAAAGTGGAATTAAATTGGCATTTTTGAAGGCAGGTTTTCACCTGACAGTGTCTTTATATATATGTGCTACGCTGGTGTGTGATCTACATTTCCTGTGAGGACTAGGTGTAGTGTGGTCTGCTCAGTAAAGGGCAGATTGGATTTAATGTCTTATTGTGTGAAACAGATTGTGTGGTGTGTTGCATGCTGCGCAGAAGACAAATATATGCACAGTCCACGAACAAATAGTGGTTTCAGGGGAAGCCTCTTTACACGTTGCTTCACACCCAAGCATTAGGCAAGCTACTTCTGTGTGTGGCATGTGTGGGATTAGATGTGACATGGCGGTGGATGGAGGGGATGTCATGGTGATTCCTCCTCCTGTTTGTGTGTGTGTGTGTGTGTGTGTGTGTGTGTGTGTGTGTGTGTGTGTGGATGAGCACATATGACACTGACTATGTTTACATGCACAAAATATTCCAGTTTTTGCCCTTATTCTGAAAAAGACAATATTCCTACTAAGCTGTTTACATGGCTAATGAAAACGAATATTCCATTAATATTCCCGTTTACATGCAGCCGTGCAAAATAGGATTTTTTTAGGAGAAGTTTTCCACCGGTGGAGGACTGTACGACAACAGCCTCCCTCTTTCACTCCTTCGACCACCTTCTTGAAAAGGTCGACGTTGTGATGTTTGCTCACATCCACTTTTCATAATGTTTCACGTGAAGGTGGCTTCCCGGGACCGTGCGCTCTCCGGGACCCTGCTCCTGACTGGCGGACTGTCCACCGTGCGTCAGGGGTCTGTGACGATATCCGGCAAGAAACGTAGGCTTTTCATTTGTGCACACATCTCTACCCCAGCCTTGTAAACTGTTGGTTTATGTACAACAACCACAGAGCTGACAGTAAACAGGCAAGACTGGTCGTAAACTGCATGCGGTAAAAAAACCCCAGTTGAGACGTATATTCTGAATGTGCTGTTTACACGTCCACAGAATGCTTCTAAAACCTGAAGAATACCAGAATATACCACATATACGGAATGTGCTATATTCGGAAAACTGCCTTTTTCAGGAATATCCAAACGGAATATTCCGTAAAATATATTTGGAATATTGTCATACTCATAATAATAGTGGAATATGAGTGTGCATGTAAACGTACACAGTGACGCATGCGCATTTCATTTTAATTTAAATTAATTTCAGTGTAAAGTGACAATAAAGTGGTATTGTATATGTGAGTGTTATTTAGAGGTCAAGCTGTGCACCATGACGGGTGCTGCAGGAGCCTTACACAACATGCTTATAATCTGACTCACTGAAGTGTTTATTCAGACCGTTGGGATAATATCTAAATATCACAGAACCACATCCAGTGCTTCTGTTTTCCAGTTTACTCTTCATGCATTGCCCTCAGGTAAGCATTTCTCATCATAACAAGGCAGTTTAGGGGGATTATTTTGCCCCACACAGGGATGCTTTCTTGCTGAGATGTGTGTCAGGATCGTTCTTAATGACTTCCTTGTGTTCTCAATGGCCCACCAGTCAGCGTGTCCTTGACTCTGTCAGCTGCTTAGCTGCCTGGAGAACATAAGGAGAATATGATCCTCTGGGTGTGAGATGTGTTTGCGAAGAGAGAGAGAGAGCGAGCTATCTGGAGTGTGTGTGCATGCTTCGTATACATGTCTGTCTCTTTATGCGTACATTTGCGTGTCTGTACTGTGTGTGTGTGTGCAGGCAGTGCAGCCACCCCGTCCTCCACTACAGCACAGGCCCGGGCTCTGCTCTTCAGACATCGTGTGCGTCTCTGGTGAGTAATCAGGTAATTGATCATAGAGACAGGTAATTATTCCTGTGCCAGGCTCACTGGCAAATGAAAAGTCCGGCAAAAAGCATCCGTCTCATCCAACATAGCCTGGAGTAAGAGGACAAGGGAAGAGTAAAAATGGGGCTCTGGGAGGATAGATGGCCAAACAAAAAAGGCCTTAAATCAGAAGCGAGGTTTTTAGCACATTGAGTCACTAAAAGTATTAGAGAGGTGTGTGTGTGTTCCAGATGTTCATAACCACAACCCCTTGATGTAGGGACGGATGCAGAGATTAAAGGGATGTATTCTTAGGTGATTCAGAAGGGACACGCACGCACACACCATTAGGCATATGTATATTTTACCAATAATGTGTTGGTTTTTACAGTCAGATGAGTTACTCGAGAAAGCTATCAGAACTATGACGAGGATATTGGACATCAACATACATATTACCCAGCAGTGTTGGAAATTAACTTTTTTATCTACCTGTCACTGTGGATGGTGGATTCCAAAACCTACCAGCCATTTAATAGATTACCATGTTTTTTTTTGGCTGGTGAGTGAAGCAAATCTAGCAGCCACATGTATATATTTCCAACCCTGTTGCCCATATTTGTATATGACAAAAAACCAAAGGAAATAAGGATTTATTCATTTAATTGAGTTGTGTTTAATAGCTTATTTTTTATAGTATATATCATTTTGTCATACAGTAGATTCCTGCTGACTGTTTTACCTCCCAAAATACTTTTAACCATGACTGAGAGGTTCTAGGACATTGATAGCAAATGGTACCATTTTTGATTTAACACAAATTCTTCTTTGAACAAACATCGTATTTCTGAGGCGGCAAGGGCCCATTCTCTGCCCAACTCATTATTGGAGGGCCCGCTCTCTCCACAGGTCCCCTCCACCCCAAGGGCCCCGGTGCAACGCACTGCTTGCACTTGACGCCCCTGAGTACATTTTTGTTTTTCCACACAAGCTCCCACGGTCGCCCTTTAGAAGTTTGAATAGAAGCCTGAAATCGTGACGGCGGCAATCCAGTGATTAGAACATTGCAATGGTCATGTAGCGTGTTTTTACTCGGGCCTGCACTCTGTGGGTTGTTAAAGGTGAGCTACTGTCGGCGTGACAAAGTGCTTACGGGCAGAATTTTTACCTCCCCCTGCCTACATCTGTGATCTAGATTGCTTGCTTCATTGGTGTCATTTAGGTTTGTTCTGGAGCAGTGAGTAAACCAATCTTCTTACATACACCCCTGTCTGCAGTTTGCCTTGATTTATGAACAGGGAATAACCCAGCCAAACTTGAGGCTCATTTGTCACCTGTCATTAAGATGTACTGGTAAGGTGTTTTCCTGTTACAAACAGCCCCCCCCCCCCCCCCCCCAGCCCCCTCAGTAGTTGTGCTGCTGCTGCTTCTGGGGCTGTGTTGTGGAGGAAGAAGAGAAGAGAGGAGCCTCGCTGCCTCTCCAGCTGTGTGTAGCTCACACAGAAAGGAAGGGTATTATGTGTTGTCCAGTTTGTCTGCCGTAATTGCATCGCCGTCTACACCATAAGATCTCGTTCCCCTCACGGCGATCACTCATTGTCATTTTTTCAAATCTTTTGCGAGTGAGTGCATTGCCTTTTTCCTCCCTCTCCTCACCTCCCTCCCTTCCTTCCTCCCCCTCTTCCTCGCGCACCCCTCCACCACGCACAGAAGTGGTTGCGCTCTTGTGGGCTGAAACTCCCACTGGAGACAGACACTTATTTGGCTCCAGGATAAAGCTAGATGTGTGCTGAATTGAAATGCTAAGTCTAGCATGAAACTCGGGGGCCATGGGAGACTAATCAGTTGTTGAAAGGCAAATAAATAAATAAAGGCACGCTGCAAATCTAATTTAGCCCGGACGTATGCTCCTGCATTTTGTGAGCCTGACTGCTGCTAAAGCCTTAGTTGTAAAACACAGTGCAAGTGCATGAGTCCCCCCCCCCCCCCCCTTGTTTTC
>JAOVVB010090311.1:0-13365 GCA_028570985.1 Heterobranchus longifilis
CTTGAGCAGAGAGAGAACATGGATTTTTAACGTCTCTAATGAGACTTGCTTTTGCTTTACACACGCGCTGTACACACACGCATACAGACACAAAATAAAATATGTTTTACACACACACACACACGTGGTCACAGTGTTATAGTGAACAGTACACGCGTGCACGGATGTTGATTATACCAGTAAGAGACGAGCACTAAGACCCAGCTGGGGAGACGATTTAAGCACAATTCCGCAGCGCAAAAGAGAGAAAAACCGTTGGCTCAGTTGTGATCACGTGACGCTCGGTGTCAAAACAAGAAGCGTATAAACCAAGACTTGCTCGTTTTCCAAAACAAAATCTATTTTAAAATTTTTGCTCGTCTTGCGGGACACTCACAAACCGCGTTACTCGTAATCTGGGTAATCTCGGGTTTCACTATACATTCACATTTAAGAAGGTCTAAGATAAAATATATTCAAACCTAGTGGAAAAAATTTCACTGTTTGACTGCAGTCAGGTGCTTAAACCAAAGAACTTGAACTTTAAAGCAATTTACATTCAAGTGTCAGAAAGATTTAAAAAAACATTTATGAAGTTAGTGCAGAAGCAATGGCACCTGCAAAGTGTGGCTTGTAAACCTAAACAGCTCCAACTTTAAAAATGAATAATAATGAAAAAAATAATAATTACAAGAGAAACATCTTCATTAACTGATTTTCATGCCTAAACAAACTAAATACGTAGTGTATTTTTTAAAAACCTGTATTAACTGATTAAACAAACTGACCTTAAAGACAACACAACAAGACACTGTAATACCCAAATATGGGCTCGGATTGACTTGCCGTGCAGTCTGGATCCGGACTGGAGTCTAGACTTTAAGAAGCCCTGGTCTTATCCAAAGTCAAATGTTGCTTGAAACTTCTCTTTTTTGTCACACAAAGGACCTGACAAACATACACATTATAGTAACCTATTTTATTACATACATAATCATACCTATACTCATAAAGTGATGACATACACTATATGGACTAAAGTATTCGGCCAAACCTGTTAATTATTGAATGCAGATGTTTTAATCAGGCCCCTTATAACCAGATAAGGGCAATCTTAATGCTGTAGCATACCAAGACATCTTGGACAATGCTGTGCTTTAAATTTTGTGGCAACAGTTTGTGAAAGGCCCTTTTCTATTCAAAAATGACTGTGCCTCTGTACACAAAGCAAGGACTATAAACACGATTTGATGAGTGTGGAAGAACTAGACTGGCCCTAACACAGAGCCCTGACGTCAACCCCATCGAGCACCTTTGGGATGAACTGAAACGGAGATTGCAAGCCAGGCCATCTCGTCCAACACCAGTGTCTCATAAATGCTCTACAGCCTATTTGCCCTTTCTTTCCTCTTTTTTCTAAACTTTCTTTTTTTTTACTTTTAGTTTTAACTTTATTTATTTATTTAGTTTTATTCCGTGAGCATCAGGGCATCACCGACCCCAATTAAGAGACAAGACTAAACTGTTTCACCTTGTTATATATTATTCTTAAAAATTTCACACAAAACAGAAGAATGAAATATGCCTATAAAATTATACATTACAGTATATATTCACATCTCATAGTCTGACTGATTTTACTTAGTGCTTTCTTGTGCCAAGTTACATCCTTTTTTCACATGATTCTGATAGACTTACCTACCATAAAATAATGAAAATGTATTTGTTTATCAAAGACAAACATAGATTTTAAAGTTCATATATTGATAAATTATTACAATATTTAATAAGCAACAAATAAAAGAAAATATGAAAAAATACTCAACCAACATAAAAACCAACATATTTACCAATTTTTTTTAAGTATCTTTAGTGTACTTTTAGTGTCAGGGCTATGCAGCGCGGTTAGCATTTCCTCTTACTAACAGGTCCTGTTCTTCTTCTCAATCAACTCAATGTCTTTAGATCACATGGGCCCGGTCTGGTGGCGATCGCATAAATTCCCTAGTAAGAGTGTTTCAAAATCTAATGTGTCATTTTGTAAAGGACCCAAAATAACTGACTTCCTGTTGAATTGAGCCCTTGACATGCAAGGTGAAAGTTGTTCGGCTCAATAAGCTCTAAATTTGTACAGGGTTTTGTGGGCATACGTGCAAGTGTGTATGAGCTATGCTGCAAAATCTTGTGTGACTCTCAAGCATCAGGCATCAGCATGTTAAGACTCCCAAAAAGTCCCCAAAAATGCAAAAGTATCCTTAGGAAAACAATAGGGACAGTCTTATCCTTCGAAGGATTGTTCTTTTAGGGCCCACGCACATTTATGACATCAGGACCAAAAAAAACAGCATTATCAGAGCGATGGCGATGACATCATAGTCATGTTGTCATTGTGCTGATGTCATAGTGCTTGGGCCCTAGTATAAAAAACAATTAAAATGTAAATACGTAAAACACAAATTTAACACCAATATATATTCAGATGATTTTCACAGACATATTAACCATAAAATAATTAAAATGTTTATCAGCGACAAACATAGGTTTCAACATTAATATAGACAAAAAATAAATAGATTATTCAAATATTTAATAAGTTACACATTAAACTTATGTGTAACTAGAAGAACTTATGTGTAACTATGTGTAACTAGAAGAAAACATGAAAAAATACTCAACAAACATAAATAACAACATATTTACCTATTTTTTTAAAGTATCTTTAGTGTACTTTTAGTGTCTGGGCTGTGCAGCGCGGTTAGCATTTCCTCTTACTAACAGGTCCTGTTCTTCTTCTCTGTGTTCCTCTGGCTCCTGTAGCTGAGGAGCAGCAGGCTGCTGTGCGATACCAGGTGGAGGATCCTGACGTCTGCCTTGTAGAGGCCCAAGAACTGCATGGTGTATAGCTGCTTGACCAGTGCTGTAAGAAAATACCTGTAAAGGGGTAAAAGTCTAAATAATCTAATTTGTAAATTGATAAGACATATAGCAGTGGGTTGGCAGAAAAACTGACAATTAAGATTTGTTCAGAAGGAGTACGGAATTGTTTACTTGTAATATCCCTGGTAATTGATTAATTTCACTTTAAGAATTTGCTGCAAACAGTTGAAAACCATTTGAAACCATTTCGAATTTCATACCAGGATAAAGAGCGCAAGAGAAATAAACACAGGCAACTGCAGTGTGACGGGCAGGTCTTTCAGTAAGACCCTGAGAAACTTGCTAATGCCTTGTCCCAATTGCTTCAGAGGGTCTGTAATAAAGCTGACAAGGGTGATAGTGATGGCCTGTAAAGACAAACATGAAACAGGTCAAGCAGGCCTTCAGTACAATGTTCTTTAGTTGAGAGCAAAGCCATAAACCATTATGAACCTTGGTTGGAGGCACTAGCAGGATTGGATTCACAATCAGGAGCTGGTAGTATTTCTTACAAGGATCATCCTGTAGAGTCCATGTGGTCCGATACCACTCTGAAATGATATAATGTAAATGTTGCTGTTGTTAGGTTTTCAGCTGCACCCATCAGGGGGTCTCCACAGTGGACCATCTGATTCATACACAACATTGCAGGCAAAAAACCTACCACTGAGCCACCAATGCCCAAATAATATAACATATATGCCAATGTTAAAACTTTGGTTATGAATTCTTCATTCATTTAATTTATTCCACTTTACCTGATGAGGATCTTAGTAGCAAAAGACCGAGAAGGTCAGTACAGACACCAGACTTCTCCAACTCCAAGCCACTGACTGTATCTTCTTATGTAGGAACCCCACACATTTATAAAACAATGACAATAAAAATTTCCCAGTAGGACCAGGGACCTCAACCATCAGCTTTACTCTGAAATTCACATTATTGTAATGAATACCAATGAATTGTGGCTAGATGATCTCCAGCACCTCACCGCTGATATTATCTATCCAGTCAATTTTGTTCACTCCAGTACATTTCTTACTGACAGGCTCCATCTTCACCATTTCGGCTTGGTGATCGGCAAAGGCAATCTAGAGAATGCCAAAATAGCAAATCAAGTTATAAATATACTTAATTCCATGCAAAGGTCAACCTTACCATGAGAAAAAGTAGGCATACAGTAATTCATAGAGTTCATACAAAACACACTAAAATTCAAAAAGTCAGTTTATCTGAGAGTCAGAAAGTCTGTTTATGCTAAATCATTTATTGCAAAAAATTTAAACATTACAAGTACACTTAAATCTGATGTTCATTCCAGTCTCTCTTTTTTTTTTTAATGTGTACCTATTTATAAATATTTATCCATTTAATGCAGAGAAGGCAAGATTTGATTAATGCAAGAATAAAAGATTTGATAATGTGAAAGTGCCTAGGGGCCAACAATCCCTGCTGATATTATTTCAGACAATAAAAAGTGGCATATAAATACACTGTTATACTGTATATCAATTAGATTTTTAGTGACACAGTGGCTGTAATTTTTTTTTTAAAGCTAAAGGTAAACCACCTTTCTTTCACATCTAGAAAGTCAGATAACAAAGAACAAGATAATGTACCTAAAAGCTAATTACATAGAGCTTTTATAAAAGATCATTTAGAAAGTATTTTGTTATATCTACAGTTATATTCCACCCATTATCTTATTTGAAGGTTGCCATAAGTGTGATTTTGAGATGCTTAGCAAATACTGGCCCTGATCTATTTTGATGAATCTTTTTTTATTGTCATGATGTTAGTAGACAATACCATAATTGTGTATAATGTGTAGCATGAAAATTATGTATAGCAGTTGTTTTAATGTTACCTTGTAGAGGCAGACCCAGTTCCACACTAGACTAATGATGAAGCAGACAGCAAACACTCTCTTAAACTGGATAAACCAGGAAACGACAGACCACATCTCAGTGCAGATTATGAGAACAATTAACATGGCCATTCCAGAGACCTGCATAAAACGTGTGAGAACAATATATTACAGTAGGCAAATGACAAATAAATAAATAAAATAATTAAACAAAAGCCCAGGCTCTGATTATGAGTTGTGTACTGTACTGTGTATCTTTTTCACAGTGCAAAATACCTTGCTCACCTCAATAACAGTGCCAAATTCGACACCGAACGTGTCTTCAAAGAGCCCCTTCGAGGCCTCATAGTCATGCAGTTTAATGTTGATAAGGATTTGACTGAGAGCATCATCCAGAGCCCCAGTCCTCCAGCTGCTCTCGTCATTCACAATCTTCTGGATTTCTGACACCATTTGCTTGGAAAGTTTCACCTCAGCATCGTAGTGCTTTTCAGCAGTCACAGAAGTGGGCTAGAAGTTACACAAAAACAGATTATGAGCAGCACAGAAATGTAAACAGAATGGTTCATGTGTCTTATGGAATTACCATACCAGGCCAAGTTTCTCAATTTCCCTTAGAAGTTTTGCGAGGAAGCGCTTGAACACAGGAATACATGTTGGCTGTGGTTGGCTGTGCTCTTCAGTCTGGAGTAGGGTTAGAAATAGAACATATGATTTGTAACACACAGTTGCAGGTGATACAGATAGAAATAGTAGTTTTTGTGTGGGAATTGTGAGGTATGGCAAAATGCTGCTAGTAACTAAATCCTCACACATCACGGCCTCTTCTGTACTCTTGCTGCTGCTGAGTTACCTGTGGAAGAGCTGAAAGCCACCAGAACTTATGCCATGATCGAAGCCCTGAGCCCGTATGTACTACTGTAAGTGTCTCAGAATCACTCCTAGGAAGTTCGAAGTAAAAAACATAAAAAAAAAGTTATTCATAAAACTTTCTATTTATACTTTCAGCGAGGAGTAGAACTGCACCAAGGAAAGTGTGTGATGTCACTTTTTTTTTTTGACACTGAGAGCCACAAAGTAAACTGCACATTATAGTGTGTGTTGTAGTTTTTACAGCATTTTGTAGTTTTAAAAGGTGGAAAACTGAAATGGTGACATAAGCGGGAGTTGGTTGAGAGCTTTATGCACATGGATAAATTTATATATTAAATTTATGACGTTAATTTAAACACATTGCTCCAATCACAACTGTCTAAACCCCCTATAATAGAGCTGCGTAGGACTGTCATAATCTGATCAAAATGATTTCTAAAAGAAAGCAAAACTGTAGAGAGGATGAGTGCGTTTAGCTTGCGGAGGATGCAGTAAAATGTAAAGAAATTATTAAAGTAAAATTCTGCCTTACTGTTGCCTCTAAAGTGTCTAGCCATCGCAATTAATTTACACTGCCCAGCCAAAAAAAGTCACACACTCTAATATTTTTCTTCAACAGCCCTTTGCCTTGATTAAAGCTTATACAATGTCGCAACATTTATTTCTGTCCAGTGTTGCATTAATTTCTCTTCAAGATCTTTCAAAACGAACAAAAAAGTGATGATGGTAGAGTTGGCCTGCTTCATAAAGTCTTCTCCAATGCATCCCAAAGATTCTTATTGGCGTTAAGGTCTCTGTGGTGACCAATCCAATCCAACGATTCACTTGTCAATTTTTGGTGAGTCTTTGCCCATATTAGCTCCAGATTTCCATTTTTATCTGACAAAAGTGTAAAGACAGTTGCTATTTAAGTGACCGCAGTCTTGCTTTTGAATTAAATCAGTCTGGGTAGTTTCCAGATGCCTTGTTCAACAAGATGGTTTTACTTGAAGAACTTTCACCCACAAGATACATTTTTGTTCGTTTCGAATGGTTAGTTATATATAGTTATGTGCCATAGTTTCTAACAACGCTCAAATCAGCTGCAATCAATCACGCCCTGGTCACTGATGACTTTTGCCCGATTCTGATGTTTGATGTGAACAACAACTGATTTTTTTACTAAACATTCTCACCTTCTGTTGCCTGATGTTCACTTTGTCAAAGCATTCCTTCCCTTCTGAAGACTGACCCGCTGGACAGGAATCTTGAATGTGTTCCTTATTTATCGCTGGTGTATAGCTGGAAGCCTGGAAAAATTATCACAAAACACAATTAGAAACAACAACAAAAAGAAAAAAAAACTAAAGAAAATGTAACTACTGTTGTTTGCTCTATTCAATGAGTCTTTACCTCATCATCGCTTTTATCCGCTTCAGAGTGAACATTCCCATGGGCAATAAAGGAAACACTACTCATAACGAGGAGACCACCAATACCACACAAGAACAACCTGCCTGATACCCTCATGATCATTACACGTTAAGAACGGCGACTAAACTCAACCTGGAGTACCAATGGCTTCAAATAGCTCAGTGAGCACTTGTACTGTGAATGCTGCTGTATTGAGGCGTGTATTAGGTTACCTGGGAGAAGAAAGGAAAACGAAATGGAAGTAGGCATTGCCTAATATCCCGAGTACAATAGTAAATTGAACAGCAGACATGTGCTTTGGCAAAGCTACTTAAATTATCTGAAAAGACAGAAAGAAGGGAGTATGAAGGCAGCAGCTGTCATGTTAAATGAGGTCTATCAATGTATGTGTTACAGTACTTACTCACCCACTCGCTCACTGTCTATACCGCTTTATCCTGTATACATGCTCGCAGAGGGCCTGGAGCCTAACGCAGGAGACTTAGTGCACGAAGCATCCATCTTAGGGCACACACACATACTGTACACACACACTCACATGCTCATTCATACACTATGGGCAATTTGGGAACACTAAATAGCCTAATCTGCATGTCTTTGGACTAGGGGAGTAAACCGGAGTACTCGCAGGAAACCCAACATGCACGGGGAGTGCCGCCTAAGTAATACTTATAATAATAATGTAAAATAATTCAACAGCAAATGACAGAAAAGGTTCAAATCAATTCATGTTATCCGTTATCACCCAAATAAGGAATCTAGTTCCTGCAGGTCTCTTCCTATTGCCATCTCAGGGAGTTTTTCCTTTGCCACCGTCGCCCACGGTTTGCTCATCTGATAATTATGATTTCTCACACATTTCATACTCATTTACATTATTTTGTTTTTATTCTGTGAAGCTGCTTTGCAACAATGACCACCATTAAAGGCACTATATACATAAATAAAATTTAATTGAATAATACTGTTATTTCTTGTTAAAAAGGTATTTAAAAAGCTGTTGGTTTGCTTTGGTGTCCTGCGATACTCAAGAATCAGCATGGACATCTAGATAGTAATGTGATTTTAAAAAGGATTGTACAGTATCAGTAACTAGAAAGACTTTAGGATCTTAAAAATAATACTCTAGCCTGTGCCTCCAGATGAGGATAAATGAGAATTCATAGTTATCTCATGTGGAGTGTGTATCTGTGATTCCTTCAGTTTTCCTTGGTAAGCCCTGCTTCTACATGCAAAGATATGCAAACGGCCAAAACATGGTAACAGTGCTAAGAAATGTCTCACCTACTGTAGGTGAAAAAGTGAATTTTCATATAGGATCATATAACACCATTTTCCATAATACTTAAGGCTTCTTATCTTCCGATCTATGCTTTGTTTTTTATAAATATGCCTACACATTCATATTTTTATCAGATAAAAACAAACATATTTTCTAAATACAATTTCATGCCCTTGTATGCAGTGTCTGTAATTTTTTGGAATTTTTTAATGATCTTAATTGTTATTTAGATAAAACTTGGCCTGTTTAGATTTCACATAAAAAGACGTAAACCTGAAAACATGTACTGTATTATTCTAGAAATCCCAAACTGTTAACATTGTAACATGAATTTGAGATGGTTACAGACACCAATTTTTTTTTTTCTTTTTAAGCTTTTACCCAAAACTAGAATGCTGTAATTTAAGCAACAACGTTCAAACACGTTCATTCATACACTATGGGCAATTGGGGAACTCTAAATAGCCTAATCTGCATGTATTTGGACTGGGGGACGAAACCGGAGTACCTGCAGAAAACCCAACATGCACGGGGAGAACACGAAACTCCATGTACACAGACTGCAAGCCAGGAATCAAACCCAGGTCTTAAACAGTTCACTATTTTTGTTAAACCCTTGAATTAAAAATAAAAATGTACGGGTTTATTTAAATTTGCTCAATTGTTGGGGTAAAAAAAAGTATAAAAATTATAAAAAAAAATTGTGACTCTGTCCAAATACGTGTGGACCTGACTGTATCAGAAGATAAAAGCAATGGATGTATTTTATTAGTCCGTTTCTTGTATGAGGATTGTCATGTGTTTCAGATAAAAGCATGAACCTTTGATAGTTTTGCCAGTCTATGCATGCTTAGACCAAACTATGAGTAAAAGAGAAAAAAAAAAAACTAGTATGATTGTTGTATGCCCTTCTGATATATAATGATTTTTAATTTAATTGTGGTTTATTGGGTAAAAGTCTGAAACCCCCTGTTCTAGAGGATAAAATGGTGAAGTAATATTTATTTTGATAATATTTATGTTTTGTTCGTGATAAATTATTTGCAGCATCATTTATTTACAGAAATTCAGAGTAGAGTTTAATAATGTTTGTTAGAAATAATCAGATGGTTCCCACTGAACATAGAAAATATCATGGTATTTATTTCTTACAAAAATGTATATTTCAAAGGACAACAAAAGAATTACAGTAGAGTGTCTATATTTTCAACACAGTCTTCTGTTTTGGATGCATCTCCTTCTATGGTTACTGAATCACCTACCTACAATAAATAAGATTTATTTAACAGAAAATGCATAAATTAGTTGAATTTAAAAATAAAACTGAGGAAATTGTTAAAAAATAAAAAAATTGTTAAATAAATAAAATATAAAAATGAAACTACTTAACTAACAAAACATGTGTCTCATTCTTTTCAGTGTTTCCTGACAGTTTGTTATCCTTAGTGCCACTGGGGTCCTTAGATGTTTTTGGTGTGCACTTCTCTGTGGTATGCTGATCCAGGTCCTCGGCTACTGCTTCCTTCTGAGTGTCTGTCTCATCCCCGCTGTGGAGGCGCTTCCTTATCAAGGCTCCTCCACGCCCGCTTGACCACCATGGGCTTTATAGCCTTTAGCCACACTGCTCCTCATCTCTGGAATTCTGTAACATACAAGGTGAGTGAAAAGTAACTACGTAGTCATTAAAAATTGGTAATAAAGTCCATATTTCTAATACAAATATATTTATACAAATTGTACATGTACGCTACTTTAATACATAGAAAAATTTAAGCAAATCTTTAAATTTCAACATAGGTATTGGTGGCATCAAACAGTTTCTTTAAACAGTCAGGGATGAAATGCATGGGGTGGTGCTCTAGTGATAGTACAAGTTCTATATAATTTTCGTCCACCTTCCAGACTCTCCAACCACATTCGATTCACATCTTAAGACACATTTATGCAGAAGCACTTATCCCACATGACGTAAATCTATCTACAGTATGAGTTTATTTGATTTTAGGTGACAAATCTGTGAATTATTTTATTAGGGACCATGTACAGTATTTTTGACATCAGCCCTGTGTCATCATAGTTTGCGAAGGGCCCTGTTGTTTTCCTAAGGATTTTTTTCCCACCATTTGCGGCTTTTTGGGGGTCGTACCATTGTCAAAACTCATAAAAAATTGGCGGACAGGTTGGAATCTGCTGCCATTAAAATGCCTGAGAGTCAGTTATTTTGCAAAATGCACCCAATGGTATTTTATATACTCTTCCTAGAAAATTTATTTAATTGACACCAAACCAGGCCTACTGTAAGTGATCTAAAGACATTGAGGATGCAAAATTGCAGAGGGATTTTTGATATCTCAAATGGGTCAGCTATGACGATTCCTTAAACTTCAGTGACATTACATTGAGTGACATTATACTGTGATGCTTTTTTTTGCTTTTTGGCGGTCTAAACATAAAATTCCCCTTTTCTAAAATTGCTATGCATGTGTCCACTGCCTTTCTAGTGCGCCCGGGTGGTGATGGCGCTGGGTGCTTGGGCCCACTCATCATTGTACCTATATTCTAATATTGTTTTACCTTTCTTACTACTTGATGTTATAAATTTAGTTCTTGTTTGAATTTTGGACAGCAACCTTGGTTGACTATAAAGGTGCCTATATAAGTGCATTATTATTATTGGTATTATTATAACTTTGAGTAACTGCATTATTTGCAGCACAGTTGCGTACTGGTTAGCAACGTTGCCTTGCACCTCCATGGTCTGGGTTTGATTCCCACTTTGGGGTCTGTTTGCATGTTCTCCCTCTGCATGGTGGGTTTCCTCTGGGATCAAGCTAATTGGTTCCCAAAGTGTTTGAACGTGTGTCTGAATGTTGACTAGAGGTCCCACCACATTCATAAAAATGGGAATAAATACAATGGTCACACTGGCCTCGATGGTCCCTAGTTGGACTATAGAGATTGCTGGATGGATGATATTAAATGTCATAGTTTTTAATGTTGATATTAATCTATTTTATTAATTTTCTGTATTGTATTGCCACTATGTTAGCAAACTATTCATGATTATGTATATTATATAACATGAATATGTTTTGCAGAATTGAGGTTTTATTTTCATTTTACCTTGTAGAAATACAACCAGTTCCACACTAGACTGATTGAGAAGCATACAGCAAACATTCTCCAAAACTGGACGAATCAGGACACCATTGACCACCCCTCAATACAGATGATAACCACAATAATAATGGCCATGACAAGGACCTGTGTAAAAAGTGTCTGATTAATATATAACAGCTGACAAATGACAAATAATTAAATAAGCAAAAGCCCAAGTATGGGTTAAAAGTTGTGTTGCAATAGTGATGCATCTATACTCTATATTCTGTGTACTGTAAGATTTTTCAAGTATTTCACCTTGATTGACACTAAAAGTGTCTTTAAAATGCCCTGTCCAGGCCTTGTTGTCATGCAGTTTACTTTTTCTTCTCAGCAGAGTACACTGTAAAAAAACAAAAACAGGCCGCCTTAATGTAAAAACCTTTAATAACAAGTTGCACAGCTTGTTTAAGTTTACTCAATTTTTATAGAAATTTGCTGGCCAAACAAAATATTTCACATTGCTGTTTAGTTGACACAAAATCAAAAGTTGACTCAACTGGTAATTCAAATATTAAAGTCAGCTCAAGTAGTATTGGCTGTGTGCTCAATTAATTATATTTCTCTAAAGTTAACTTAGCCCAACTTTTCATCTGCTCAAAAAGGTAAGTTGTCTCCCATTGATGTAGTTTGTTAAAGTGATTTTATAGAAAATCAAACAGGTTGGCCCAACAATACTCTGACAATTAAAACACAGAAACATTACTTTAAAAAAAAACTTTATTCTTCCAAAACTAGTCAAAGTTAAAACTGTGTTCTGTATAAAACAGGAGAATACACAGTCTATTTTGCATAAAGGTCAATAAAATACCTGGAGACCACCAGATGCTTATCAGTATCTTACTGATTCTTTAACATTACAACATCATAACCATTTTTAAAAAGTAGCAAAGATTTGACTTTTGAAGACTATTTTCCCCAGTGTGTCAGAGACAAAAAAAAAAGTCCAATAATAATCGTTCAGATGGCTTTAGGTGTAGGTGCAGTCCTTTTGGAATTCAATGTTTAGAGCACAGACCTGACTAAACATCACTCCTAAAACTCCTGCACCATCACACAGACCCTCAAGGACTACAGTCCCCTCCAACAGCTTGTCCAAGTGGATCCAAAAGTCCAGCCGTCACCCCTCTGACTCCAATAGTCCACAGCAGAGCTCTGGTTAAAGAAACAAGTGGAGTCTTGTAAAGACATAGATGATAAATTTAACTGAATATCTAGATATGATAAAATTTAAATATATCAATAAGCCTATATACCACCAGATTGTAAAACATTGTTTCTGGAATTCTAATGATGTTCAAAAGGGTTTTATATTTTCAAGCGTTTTACTCAGGAGTAACTACTGTACATGTTTGAATGATGTTTTAAATGAACTCATTCGGTTTTCATACAGATAAGTGAACCGAGATAACACTCGTAGATGAGCATTAGTGTTAACAGTTAAATTCTTAACTGTTAAAGATTTCTGTTTTTTCTCAAACTTTTGTTAACCGAGCGCTCACGCAGCCGTGTATGCTGGGGGGGGCAGAATGCTGTTGCTGGGCAAAAGTCAAGGCAAAGTGGAGAAAAAGATAGATACGGTTATGAATGCCTAGCTAACGTTAGGTACTCCTGTACAGTGTACCTAACGTTAGCTAAGCTCAGTAATGTTAGGGTGCCTCAGTATAACGATACGTGGAAACACACTCGCCTCACGTATATAACCTTAACTGTCTAAAATACCTGTAGGCTAACTGGCTAACATATTTTATTTAAAAAAAAAAAAAAACTCAATAAATAATTACCAAAATAATAAAGTGTCTACAAAACGGCCATCTTCACCTCTGATAGCATCAGTTCGTCAGGGGGGGGGGGGGGGGGGCAAGGTAAATCACGT
>JAOVVB010090321.1:0-13365 GCA_028570985.1 Heterobranchus longifilis
TATATATACTTTTGTGTTTTTGTGTTCTTGTTATGCACCGTATCACCAAGACAAATTCCTTGTATGTAAAAAAAAATCTATTCTGATTCTGAAACAGCAGTTCCTTAAATGGTCATCAATCCCCATAGACCCCCATGTTAAAATGCCCACTTTTACAGCAGAAATGTTTACAGCCTGGTACAAAAATGGTTTTGAAGCTAATTTCTCCATTCATGACGACTGTATGCAGTATGGATAATTAAGGGCATGGCCACTTTGAGTGATAGGTTGGTGCCATCACAGGTGGCGAGCATAGACTGTAGGCTTCATCTGCCTCAGCTCCATCCACGCTGCCCCTCTTTGCCCATTTTTGGATTAGTCGGGAGTTAGGCGGCATCAGGCACTGCCAACATGGCAACGGCCAGAGCCACCCACATTGAGCTTAATTTTGGCTCTTCAGAAACCTAGTGACGTCTCTGAGACTACGCCCAGGTTTTATACAATCTATGACCTGCTGTACATTTTCCATTAAAAAAAATCATCATGTAAACTGTTTTTTTCTTCTTATTTCTAAATTCTCCCACTTTAACCTGTCACTTTCAGTTATTACCATGTCACTGATACTGCCAACAGCCCCAGATAGGCCATGTATGTACTTTGCATTATATAACTTTAAGATTAAATGTAAGTCAACATTTAAATAAAAAAGGTTGCATTGCATGATCTGATAAAAAATGCACAACTACAACCTCAGTCCAACAACTTTACATGTTATGAACTTCATTAATTAATAGGTAAGGCCAGGGAGAGAAAACACTAAAGTGGTGGACACTAAAGGACAGATGAAGAACATGTTAATGGTGGAGTCACTTGATGGCACTCAGATTTATTCTGTTTCCAGTTCTGTCATTTTTATATTAGAAATGCCAGGGCAACTAAGAAAAACTAGATTAGATACACATAGAGTACTTTTAACGCTACAAATTAAGTAATGTTATATAACTGGTTTAAAACACAGGGCAAGGCTTATCTTGCATCCTCGTGACATGTTTTACATCATATTCAAGCAAGACTGCAAAACAAGATCGCAGGGTAGTGAGGTCAAAGTTGCAACTGCCTGATGTTTGTAGATGAAAAAACTGACTTTCATTATTGATTAATTCACCTGCCCACGTACAGACCTGGCAGAGACTGATGTTTACATGCATGCTACTATTCCCTCAGTCTCAAGTATAATATTTATGAGCTGCTGCATGTATGTGTCACATCCCATTTTCAATAACAGGGATAAGCTATAAATATCCCAACAAAGAGAGGCATCTTAAAAGGTTGTTTTTGATTCAGTGTCTTTTCTACTGACTGATGTCTGAATGTTAATTATTGTACATGTTGTGTTTCTTTTCTGAATATCCGTCATTGTGGATGTTGTTTTTGACAGTAGTGCTCCGTTGGAGGAGGTGGACTAAAACTTCTGAAGGCGGTGTGAATTACTCATTTATCTCCATAAATCTAGCAGTCATTCTCTTCAGTTCCTGTTCACATACGGTCGCCGCTGCCTGATGAGTCACCTCGGCAACTTCTGTGTTCTTGCTGTTAATTGCGATCCCTTGATTTTCAAGATGACTCTAAAGGTGACTCATCTGTATTTGCAAAGTGTGTTACAAAGTGTGTATGCATGCCAGTCTGTGTACCCGTGCATTTGTTTGAATAATACAATATTTAAATATGGAAAATATGATTAGGAAGAAATGAAAATGAAGGCAAAACAGCGAACAACTGATTTCAATTATTTTCTTTTGGCTTTATTGTCTTCCATTTTTTTCTGTTATTGGCTATTGTTCTGTGCTTTCAATTTCCACCCTTTTTTATTCTTAGCCTTCTATTTTTAACTGTCCATCATTCTGTTGTTAGCATAGGGAGTCTAGTTTCTGTCATTTTTCCAGTGATTTATTGTGCGTTTGAATAGCCTTTTACATCTGCAGCATTGTTTGCCATGCGGTATCTCTCCTTTTCATGATTTCTATCACACACATGCTGCAGCTCCTGTTTCTATTGTATGCTGAAAATCCAGCTGTATTAGAGTGACTTATTTTAACATTGTTTCAGTTCTTTTTCAGTGTGAAGCAAGTGGGACGAAACTGCCAGGGATGGTAACCAGATGGTTGTGTTGTAAAAATAAAATAGCGTATTAAAAATAAAACATTTTAGACTGGATAATGTTTTTTTTTACATTACATCGCCTGTACCAGTGATATAATTTGCCTTAGTATAGATTGTATTGAGTGTGTTTGTTTCTGATTGGACACAAAGAAACACATTATGGAGCAATGGCTTCTCAGGAAAAGAATTACAGCAAGGTGCTGGTGCAGGTTCTAGCTCTTAAAACTAAACTAAACTGTCATCACAAACAACACATTATTTATTTAGATTTATCTAGTCTGTCTGTGTGTCCATCGATCTCCTCCTCCTCCAGTACTATGGACAGCATCGCACCTACACACAATCCCCCTAATTTACCCATGTTCATTTCACCATTTCACATCACAAACAGCCACTTGCTTCGCTGTGGGACCTACAGTAATCATATGCCAAAATGTCATCACAACCTGGTCGCAAGCACAATCTACCATAAAACCCTACCACTGTACAACCAGACAATAAACATTATGGACAAAAAACAATGAGCTGGCACCATTGCCAAATCTTGGAAAAACACAACATGTTCAGCTTTGAAAGCTTTATAAGCTATTCCATCTTAAAGCTTATTTTTAAATGTCTTCATGGTGAAGCTCCTTCTCTGCTGAATGATTTTGTTGTAAGAAACCAGCAGACCAGTTGAGTAAACACACGGGCCTCAACAAACGGCAACTGTCACATTTCATAACGGAAAACCTCATTTGGACAATCAGTTTTCTCTGTTAAACGAGCAAAACTATGCAACCGTCTTCCAACTGAACTAAAACTGGAACACAATTTTAATGTTTTTAGTAACGGTATTAAATCATGGCTTAAACAGAAACAACACTGTTCTCACACATAATACCCATGCAGGCATTTCTGTATTTTGTGTATGTATTTCATGGGTGTTTTTATGGATGTGTCTGTGATATTTGTGGGTGAATTCTTGTATATGTATTTGCGTATGTATTTGTGTGTATTGTGTATGTATTCTTGTGGTCGTATAGGTGGATGTACTTTCTTCAATCTTAACTTTTTTTTGACAAAAGCCTCCTGTGGACAGGTGGTGCAAATTAGCGTTTCGCTATAAACACTTATAACAGTGCATCTAGTTCTTGTCCACACATGTATGTTACAATTCTAATGCTACTGTGATGTCCATATCAAATTAACTAAACTAAACTATTTTAACCCCAAAAAGCATTCAAACACCTGCCAGCATACAGTGCATCTACCGGTATATATGGGGCTAAAAATTTATTTAAGGACTTTGATACTGACAAAGGAGGTGCAGACAGTTTATGAGCGATCAATGTGTTTGCAACTGTCCCTGTTGAACGCCTATCTGATTATTCTGGGGGTTTGCAACTCGAAAAGGTTGAGAATTCACTGATTAAAGTACAGTATGTTACTTAAAACGATCTCCTTAGGTACTATCCTCGAGCTCCGTGTCGTCAGGGTACTCGGTTTCTTGCTGCCCCAAGCTGGCCACATATATAAACATCCTATTTCAAATAAAACATTCACTGGATTATGAGTCAATATCCAGAATTCGGTGTACAGGTAAAAAAAGACTTCCTATTTCCTCAGTGATGCTACCAGAAGTGAAGCCAGTGCAATCAGTGGCTGACTTGGGATTGTGGAATGATTTTCCTGGAGCTGGAACTGTAGATAAATTGATCACTTGGAATAGCTTGGGAACTAACTGTAGAAACTATAAACCATATTTTACTGTACAATCGAGCAGGTGGGTGAGAATGGAAATGGCCCACTTTGATGTCTGTTTGCCCAAACATGAAACTGGTCCGACTGGTCTAGTCAATGTAGACACCCCACAGCTGTCCCTAAAGAATACACTTTGGAGTTGTTGTTTTTTTTTTATGAAAACTTTTCAAATTTCAAATCCACTTATGGTTCTTATTGGCTTTTTTTTAAACAGTGTACCAGTCAGTTTTAGTTGGAAACCCGATACCTAGCCATTCAAGTTACCTTTTTTTTTTTGTTAAAATAAAATTGTATAAATAAATAAAAATGTTTAAATCAGAAAGCTCTTGCTTCAAGTGACAAGGTTGTAAAGGGCCACATTATGTAGACTGGTTAGAGGCAAGAAATCAAGAAAACAATATAGCACAACTGTAAATCTTTCCAGTTCCATGGCTGAGAGGGAATCACTGTGCATAAGTGTTGGCCGAGTGATTCAGAAGTCGCAGCTTTATGGCTGTAAAAAGAAACTCACATGACATCTGGACAAGTGTTTACCAGACGGCACGTGGGACAGACTCGTCTGTCGTGGAAAATATGAAATATTCAACACACCTCACCTAATGCAACACAATATTTTGAGTACGGAAGAGCACGGCTTGTTTTTGAGTGTGAAAATGTATCGTCTATGTATTCCCTTGGTATTTCCACACAGTCACAGAACAGCAGAGTGAATATAAAATAGTGTTTACTGACGTTCTTCCAGGATACAGCTTAATCCTGGCTGTCTGGACAGGTTCTACTTCCATAAATACAAAATTCAGACATCATCACAGAGGGGAGCGTGCAGTCTGCTGCAAGCAGAAGAGAGATAAAAAAAAAACTAAAATAAACTAGGGAATTAAGTAGCTGACGTTGTACTAGTGAACAAGTGAGGAATGAATCAGGAATTATCTGATAATGAATTAATTATTAATAAGTAGTTCAAGTAATAGATAATGAGTAGTTACCAAAGAACAGACTGCGAGATGCTGTGTTAATGAATCATTAAGTAATTATTAATAGTCCATACATACATTTGAACAGACATACTGCCCACTTTCTTCATGAGTAGTTCCGGATTATGAATCAGCCAATAGTATAAAACTAGTAACTAATTACTTAATCATGTGCCCCCGTCAAGTAAAGTTATACATCATACTGAGTCGTTACTTCAAGATTGAAGTGAGTTTTTTACTGGATAATCTACACTTGGTTTCTTATATTAATAGAAACCCAGAAACAGTAGGATTCTCAAAAAATATTTGAAACATCAAACTACATATATTGATATTTGCACCCAAGTCATATTCTGCAGCATTAGTGATGCATTAGTGACACCAACAGAGTATGTATCAGTGTAAGTAAGCTGAAACCAGGGAGCTGTGTGGAAAGGCAATGACTCCAAATACAAACTGTTTCCACAAAGTGTACTGAGTATTTACAAAATGTCTCAATGTCTAAAAATAAATTTGGACTCGTGGAGAAACCCCAAAGGGATAGTTATTCACTGAAAGAGCAATGCATTGACAATTGTTACATTGGATTGTACCTTCACCCATTCAATAACAGCATGCTCTTAATAGATTTATCATGGGTGTCGATGGGCACAACAGTAGGCTATAATCTGACCACGCCAGGAGAGATGGACAGGAAAAAGGCACAGACTTTACACTTTACTGTTGCCCAAGGCCAATGAAATACAACTTAATTTTAGTACAGCATCACATCGCTGGCCGTTTTAGTTCCAGCACTGTTGAACAGATGATTATAGACTTACAGGTACCTATAACCATCTGTGCATCATGCATGTTACGTTAGCAGAACCTCACTAACTAGGTTAAGCATGATTGCTGTCAGTAGACATATTAACTGCTTGATACATTAGCTACACTTTACACAGCAGTTATTGTTGGACATCTATCATTCAGCCACAATTAAGTAGTTTAAGTTACACTTCAGGCGTCAGATATAACCCTGAAAAGACCGGAATTAAAGCTAAAGTGTGGGACTTTTACATTTAAATGAACATCTGTTACAAGCCCTTGCCAAATGAGTTCACACAATGCTGATTAAGCCTACCGCCGGCAGGGAAAGCTCTCTGTATTTCTCAGTATACCGGAGTTGTGGCGTCTGTGACGACATTCCCGCGCGGACGCTTCGGATACACCTTGTACTCAGAACATGTAGTTTATTAACTCCACAACTATGTTGACATGAGCTGTGCACGAAACTTTTTATTTTTATTTTTTTAAGCGTAGCCACTTATCCTGGTTCTCTGAGTTTTGTGTGGCATGTTATCTGTCCAGAAAAGCCAGAAAAAACGCTGTGGTCTGCAGCAGTGATCAACTCTGCTGTAAGCTACGCAGGCAAAATTAGTATTTACCTGGCCTAAAGTGAGCTAACACAGGAACACCAAATGCTAACTTTGCATATTGTGCAAAGCTTCAGATCCACCACTCACAACTCTGCCAACCTGTTCTCATTCCCAACTCGTCAAACACCGCAGCATTGTCACGGCCCTTAGCTTCTGATACCTGCAAGGCACCCTTTTGCCTCGGAGATTGATTGATTGTTTATTAGGATCCCCATTAGCTACAGCAGGACTGCAGCTATTCTTCCTGGAGGACGCAACAGGCTTTCGATTAAACCCATCCGCAGCAATATTAGGTGGTCAGAGCAGCTGCTCCAGCCGTCCATTCACTCCCATATTAACCCGACCGCGGTGCTATGAAACACTTTGAGCATCAATCCCATTTGAGAACTGAGGACCCGCAGTCCGGAAGTATTTTCCTCACCGTCAATTCCCACAATTCCACTTTATTTTATTTATTCATTTTTAGATTTGTTTCATTTTTGTTGTCTTTTTCTGTTTGACACTGCTTTTCGTTTTGTTTTCTCAATGATTTATCTGTTTGAGTGAATGGACGGCCGGAGCAGCTGCTCTGAGCACCTAATATTGCCGGGGATGGGTTTATATTGGAGTTAGTTGAAAGGGTGACTTGTGTGCTAAGGGCTGTGACAATGCGGCGGTATTTGATGAGTTGGGAATGAGAACGGGTTGAATCTGCACTTTGACTAACAATACCAGTGGATTCATAAATAATATATTTTTGTGTGCACACTTGCATAAATATTAGCAGAACTGTTCCTGGGGGAACTGTTGATGTTGAGACATTTCCCGTTGTTTTCGTTAGCACTGTTTCAGGTGAGAGTCTTTCTAAATTGTTCTAATATGTTAATTTAGCTTCATGTTGAATTAACTTGAATTCCAACTGTGAGCCACCATTGTTACTTCAGTGATGAAGAGCTGGTGCAGAAATCAAGCCGGGGAAATAAAGGAGGGAGGACTGACTTAAAGACCCACAGCTCCCAATGGTATCACTGATGGGAAATAAGCATTATTAAACAGTTCTTAAATCAATCTCAAATATATACCATCCTATTATCATCTGTCTGTATAGTATATGACATGTAGATGTGAATATTGAGTATATTGTGAGTATATATTATCATTAATGAGGAACTCATGAAGAAAGTTGTCAATAGGATGTTGATTCACTAATTAGCAGGTCATTCGTGATTTGTCCGTCACTCGTTCCTTAGTAACTATTCACAATTTTGATTTACCAATGCAGTTCAAAATGAATTTAAGATTTTAGTCTTCAAAAAGCAAAGATTATATTAGTCTCTTTTTTTTAATATGTACCTTTCTCTGTAACAATTCTTGGATATCTTAAAACATTCATTTGTTGTTCTATTCTGATATCTAAGATGAAATTGTTTTGTTCAGCATTTCCAGTACGTGGTTTGTATGCCCTTGGCATCTGCATACAGATTTTTTCAGAGCTAAAAGCAAATGCTTTTGAAAAATCAAACAACCAAAAAGAAAAGTTTGCAGATCCCTTTAAATCCAACCTTGCATACCTACACAGATTCCTGCATCAGTCAAAGCTGAGAAACTCATACGTGAATATTGATTTCATTTTTTTCCCCCCTTTCTCTGCTGCCAATTACAGAGCGCCAGATAATTGCCTGTAGGTTGAAAGGCAGACTGAATCTATTTTGGAGATACTTTAATATTGTCTGAGAGAGAAAAAAGAGAGTCCTGGGCACCACTGAACTCACTCAGTACCTATCTATTCTTGTGAGTGCTCCTTTGGAAGATATTACTGCTAAAGACACAAGAGGACTCGGTGCCATCATAAGGAGAGCAATAAACAAGCTGGCAGAGTCAGAGATGGCATGCACCATGATTGAGATATGATTGCTGCTGGACAGTTTTTCCTCCTCAACATTGCTTTAGCCCTGTGAATAATACATTTAGAATGTAATAACCAGGAGAGAGACAGAGAGAGTGCAGGTGGGATACAACACATTTACACTCTGTTTTAGATTACTCTGTTTTGCTCTGTTGCTTTTCACTGCCGGGCAGATCACTCCATCTGTGGGTACCTCTCAATCTGGAATAGATCAGACACTATCCCACTTCAATGAGCTGAAAACTAGCATCTCAGCATTACATACCAAATTCCTCTTGAAAAGGTATAAAAAAAAAATCTGAGGTAAATGTTGCACTACATAAAAAACAATGATGCAGTGCTGTCAGAAAGTATTAGGACAGCGGCATGGCATTGTGTTTTGCTCTGTACTGCAGCACACAGGATTTGAAATGGAACAATGCCTATGTTTATATGCACACTTATATTTCACTATTATTCAGAATATGACAATATTCCAAATTTGATACAAGTCATGTAAACAGCACGGTTGGGTATTCCGGAAAAAGGCATTTCTTTTCCGAACACAGCTTTTTTTTTTTAGTAATACTGGTATTACTAATATAATATTAATTTGATAGTAATAGTGAAGAAAGACAGGGAATGTGGGGAAAGAGACATGCAGCAAATTATCTGACCAGCTGGGAATCGAACCGGGGACTCGCTGCTCAGGGCATTTGCACCTATGTGATATGTGTCCTAACCACTCAGCTATCGGCTCACCCCCAAATATAACATTTTCTGATTAGAATGTGGGAAATGCCAGTAGTATGCATTCAGAATATGTGTCTGTGACAGTTTATGGCCAGACAAGCCTCTTGGAAAGCTGGGGTAGAGATGCATGCCCAAATGAAAAGCCCACATTTCCGATGGGAAGAAGAAACATGCCTACTTTTAAACATTATGAAGACATGTCAAGAAAGGTCGGGTGGGTTGCCGACATCACTGCAGACCCCTGACGCACTGAGGACATTTCACCCGGTGCTATGGTTTGACCGTCGGGAGCAGAGGCCCGTCCCTCCCTGTAGGGATAGAGGGTGCATGGCCTGGGGAAGGTCCGGTCGAGGGTTCTGTCACGGCCGAAGACACCTTCACATGAAACATTATGGAAAGACTTGGATATCAACAGGTTTTGGGTTATGTGCAAACATCGCAACCCTGACCTTTTGTGGTTGATGAATGAAAGAGGGAGGCTGTGTTTGCACGGTCAAGCAAGTCCGCCACTGGTGAAAGAAATGCTTCGGTAGTCAAGTTAAGGGAAAGACTGACTTTAAGCACAAGACAGTACATGTTTACTTTATTAAACTTTATTATGTAACCAAACCACAATCTCTCTCCAATCCAAGCAAAGTGCTTTTGTTTCCTAAACCTAACCAGTCATGGGATTTGGGAGTCAATCCAGATCACCTAAGATTTGCGTGTGTGAAGTTATTGGAACAAACGTTGATCGGCAAATCCAGTGGCTGATTCATGTTTTGTGTGTTACTGTGGTGGCAGAGTTGAACTCAATGCATTTACACAGATAGTGGAAGCAGGGATATTTTGGTAGTCTGTGTTAATGTGGAAGTTATTAAGTATATGACACAAGCTTTAGCAAAAAATGACATTAAAATGCTCACCATTCAACCAGATTGCTCTTAGCCGTCCCTCGCCGGCATACTGCTCATAATGTGATCGAAACATGAGGATTAAATGATAACAGAGATTTAGGTAAGTCTCAGTTTGTTGTTGGAGCAGCCCATCACCAAAGAGATTTCGCTGTCTGTTAAAACTGGACTCAACTTTGTTGAAAAGACACGTTTTAGTACCTCTATCTTTTATTTAATGGGATATGAGGACTATATATATTTTGTAACATATAACCACATCTACAGGATCTGATCACTTAAAAAGTGAAATACTTTGCATACATTACAGTGCTGTACGCAGGTTTATATGCACATAATATATATTTGCTAAATAATTGCTGTAGCCTTCTATTAATTTAATGTGGATGTAAAATCCTGCAGCGTTACTAAAGCCAAGTCTACAATAAAGTTTGGCAATTAAAATGTGTCAAGGTCAACAGGAAAAAAACTTTCTCATGATGGTTTAAAACTTTTGACACTTATTTTATTTTAATCTGTTACTAAAACAAGAATTATTTGCAGATTGTATTTACCCCTTCTGTTATACCTCTAATATGCATACTCATATCTTCATTCAAACCTGTGCCTATTCGGTTTTGACTACTTTCATAAAAGTGCCATTCATCAAGCCTCAATGGCATCAGTGCTCGCTGCAGATGACAACGGCTGTCAGGATCTGACACCACAATCGCAGCGAGTGGGCCAAGCGGGAGCGACTTTAGATAACATAAAGCAGGGTTGTTTGACGTGAGGAGAGCGACCGGTAGTTAGACACTCAATCAGGAGGGGACAGAAGGGCTTGCCAATCTCTAAGGGTCACAACGCAGCCTCCATCTGTCACTCTGAAGCCCCCAGCTCTCCAATACTCGTCCACATGCAGACAGAGAGACACTGGAATCCACTAAAGGGAGAGGTGCCACGCGGAGCCAACATAGCAGGAGGAGAGCGACTGCTAATGAGGAGAGTTACGCTCTTTACAGGCTAGTCACAGTCAATGATAGACCTTAAAAGACAGTCAAGGAGCCAAAAGGGGGTGAGGAAAGCCGACATTATCATTTTGATATCAAGCCAAAAAAGAAAAGGGCTTTTTTTTTTAACCAACTCCGTACCGTGCTAATGAAACCCAGAAACACTTGAATCAACAACCTATGAAATGCAAAAGGAGTTGCACTGGAGAATATGAGCAATTAAAGATAATGGACTGCATTTATATAGTGCTTTTATCTACAGTACATGCTAAGGATAACAGAACCTTTAGACACATAGATCTACACTTTCTAATATCTATTATTTTTGTGAACTCATGCAGTTAAATTGAGCCCTCTTTCATGCTTAAGTTTCTTCAGGGGTTTGATACATTCCACAGCATATGGTATATAGACATTGCCCTCATCTACAGTAGGCAGCTTATACACTAATGTAGAGGGAAAGGCGCCGTCTTCCACAAGAAAGCAAAGTGTACATAATTTACTGCGCTCAAGTCAGCAAACTTATGAAATAATGATGTGGCGTCTGTTTACGCGAAGGGTCCGTTTTATTATTCTGGCACAAATGAAAGGGAAGAAAGCAATCAGCTCATGTAAGTGGTACATTTAAACAATTTTGTTTGCTTGTCTGCTGTCATTCAAATGGGGCCATTTAAGATAAAGGGGCTTTCAGAAAATTCCCTTGAGCTGAAGCCGCTGAACATGAGGACTTGGAGTAGAAGCCCCAGACTGCACTGTTTACACAGAACACACAGAACATTAAATGAGGATGTGTTTAGAAACTTGATGTGCATATTTGATCTCTGATATTTGCCTACAAAAATATTTTCTGTCTATTCAAACATCTGCAAATTGTATTGCCAAATTTGAATTGTGTCTATGCACACATCATTTTTTCTATCCCGTATTTTTTTTGTTTTGTTTTTGCTTTCTTTCCTTATTGGATCAGCTAAATCAGCCTTTAAATCCAAATCAGTGGAGTGTCTTGTTGTATCTGTTGCCACAGTTTTAATTATGAATATCTCAATGTAGCATATCCCAGATGTGCTCACGAAGAGAATCCAACAGACAGGACAATGGGCCAAAGAATGACAGGCGGTGTAGCTGGCAGTGCTGCCACAATGGCACATGGGGCGCAATCTTGTTGTGAAAACGCTGATATGCCTTGAGACACCACATTAGGAGGCCATCCTCGCTTGTCATCAGAGCTTTAATTGCCACGGCCAGGTGCAAACAGCATGTAATCTTGTTTGTCAGCCGCACAGTTTTATTTTCTAATTTCGTCCTTTTGACAAGCAATTGGGGAATAGAGAGGGATTTGGGAGAGCACGCGGCTGTGAGCTAGTGGGGTGGAGTCGGATTTGGCGAGGCTGTGAGAGGAGAAAATAGGGGTGTCGAATGTGTACATTTGTGCGTGTGTGTGTGTGTGGTAGTCGTTGTGTAAGTGCGTGCACGCAGTCCCCTCATCACTCCTGTTCAACCTTGTAATCTATGTGTCTCCCCAGTCCCTTTGTCCTGAGGAATGCCTGGCTCAGTGAGTACAGAAAATTACCCTCTTGCGCTGTTCCTCAGCCTCATGAATATCACACACACACACACACACACACACACACACACACACACACGCACACGCACACACCCCCCCTCAAACACACACACACACACACACACACACACACACAGTACCCTAAGCTCATCTAGTTAAAATTCTAAGGGATGTGAAATGGGATCATCCGTTTCCAGTTTTTTTTCATGGCCACCCGCTCTACACTTGTCCTGAAACCCACCGATAACAATGCACAAGGTGTTAAGACAAAAACTAACCAATTGCATCATGAGCATTGGCAATAAACTAGCTATTATTTTCATTTAAAGTCCTAAAGTCAGATTTCCATGTATTTATTGTTATTAAGAAGGTCTAGGTGCTGTACTGTGAAAGTATCAAAACGCTAAATCCAGAAATGCACAGCATATATATATATATACACAAATCAGTGGATGCCCTGTGCACAGCCGTGTTTCTCATCCAGGGTGCAGCCAGACCAGGAACAATACAATATTAAAGAACAAAGTAATCCAGCGCACACAAGGAGTATTCAAATAGACTTTTTTGATTTAATGCATGTAAAATATAGGAGAGAAGAACACGTTTCGTATTGTGCCTTCCTCAGGTTCGCTCTTCACTTGATTGGCATCAGGTGTGCGTTAACGATGTCGTTATCTGGTTTGTTTCATCAAATGCTGTAAATAACGTATAGATTGATGGTGTGATATCGTGATAACTTCTGTTGTCACATGATCTGTAATTGTTTCCACCTGTTGGCACAGAAAGTCTTTTTAAACCCACACACACACACACACACACACACACACATATGTATATATTAACTGATAAGCAGGCAACTGAATCACAGTTTATCTGTCCAGAAGGCTCAGACATACGTTCCGACTCTACGGGCAGCTGTGGACCTGTACCGGTGGTGCAGACTTGTTCTGTACCAGTCACGCAGCCACTATGGTGTGTGCATTGTCGTCGACACAAGCAGCCACTTTCTCAGTAAATGGAACTGTTTG
>JAOVVB010090339.1:0-13365 GCA_028570985.1 Heterobranchus longifilis
GCCATGTGTGCATTAAAACAGACGTGAACTTTTTTTGTGTTTTCAGGGTTTTTGTGTTGTCAGTGTTTATGTCTTATAACTTTGATCCTTTCACAGTGCGTTAGTCAGTTAATTGGAACATTTTGGTCACAGAAAAATGTCTTGTTCAGCATTCGGTAGCACCGTGCTAACCGGGCTAGTGCTAGCATTAGCTGCTAACTTAAGGGAAAGTTTGCCAATTTTTACCCGGCTCCGTGTCACTACAGCAAATGGCGACAGCACCCGGGGATCTGTGTTCATCCAGCGGAGTTTTGCCGGTGGATGAATGCAGATCTCCGGATTAACACCAGATCATCCTCACGTCAGCTGGTTGAAAATCGGCAGCTTTCCCCCTTCTTTAGCGGTTAGCTCATGGGTTAGCTTAGCAGCACCATTGATACCATAGACAAGACCAGAAGAGATGTCACTGGCTTGACCGCATCATCGTCCCCAGCGCTGGCTTCTTGTCCAAATATGGTCAACTTCTGGCTCCAAAAAGTCAACATGGTGACCGATGGCGACGGCCAAATTCTAAACTCTAGGCTTCAAAACGGGAGTCCACAAACCAATGGGTGACGTCACTCTTACTCTGTCCATTCAGTTTAACAGTCTATGCCTACAACCACATTCAATCATCTGAGAAAATAACTACCACTAGGGATGCAAGAGTTGGTTGATGCTCGGGACTCTTTATAAAAGTTACATGAGGAAAAGATGGTGTGTCTCACCCTGCTGGGCCATGGTGGCCGACGCAGCAGGCTGTGGTCTGGAGCTCTGGACGGGCACCATCTTCTTCATCACCACTGGACTGCCCTGCCCCGCCTCTTCAGGGCCAGCCCCGCCCGTGGCCATGCGCGCTACTGACGGTTTGGGGGCCACAGGTGGGTAACCAGAGCGGCCCTGTGGCTCTGGTCCTAAAAATAAAGCATGAATAGGATAATAGAGTAAACACACAGACACACTATACATAAGGGAGACACGCTTAATCACACCACTTCAGGCTCCTACTGCAGTGGAATCTGTAATACTCCCTAGTCTCTCTGGATACTTTTGATGTTGCAGCTTTTTTTGTTGCAAAGGCATTGACCTACATACACTACAACAAGCCGTAGCTGTACACGCTACTGTACAGTCATTACTGTACATGCACCAGCTGTGTAGTTTGCCCGTGTGCCCGAGCTACCCCTCTCTTTTATGGGGGAAATCACATTGCACAGGTAATCACGCTGAAAGTGTGAAATGATACAAAATGTGACCCATCATGCCAGCACCACCTGGAGGCTCATCCCGTGTCACAGCATGCACCTTCCGACAGCTTAATTGAGCTCTTCATCCCCCTCCTCGGCAACAGTGGGCGGTGCTGCCAAATTTGGGAAGCAGATAAAAGGTTTGAAAAGAGCAATGAGGGGCGGGGTTGCGAGAAGATTGTGCGCAGATGCTGATCTAATGAGACTGAAGAGGGGGCGCTTTGAAAATATTGTCACAAATTAAAAATACATTTTTGATGAGAGGGAGATGTCATCCCCCTTGTTAGCAAAATTACCAAAATGCATGCCCCGTGTTAACCTGCCTTGCCCCCTCTCCATCCCCTAGTAGCAGAGAGAATGGAGGAATCCTTTTTCTGACCGAGGTTTGTGCACATTAGAATCTATGGCCCCGACCATCGCTCTGAAATATGGCTCGCCTAACTGTGTTGTGTATTGAGAAATCAGTGGCGCTGAAGTAGCACACTGAGTTGCAATTGTATATTTTTCTCTGAGTCTTGGATCTATAATAGCTACATAGCTATATTCAAACTGTGATTAGCAAAAACATGATATTTACATTCAGCACAAAAAGCAGGGCTAACATCAGCAAGTTAGGCTACATAGTTTCCGCTCTGAAAGTGCAAGCTAGTTAGCCTAGCTTGCTAGCTTTATGAGTGGAATACGAGCTTAAGATAGCTTAAATCGCTAATAGCTGACGCTAGGTGGACTTGAAAAAGGGGGAACAAACTCTTTATTATCCTATTTTGAAAAATTGAAAGAATATGCATAATAGTTGCAGAATGTAGTTTATTTACTTACACAAAAAATGAGGAGAATTCGAATTTCAGTTCGACTGTAAAAAACAACAGGCAGCACTGTTGAGAAATGGAAATCTCACAAGCAGCTTGGATAGTTTGGCAAATTCCTTTTCAAAGATTTCTATATTGAAAACCTGAAACTTGCTCTCAGAGGCAGGACTCTGACTCTGACAAATTATGATTATTAGGACTTGAATGCTTTCTCATGTAAAAATTCAGAATGACTGAAAAAGACTGCAAACTGAAGCTGAAGGGGCAGATGTACCTGGTGGTTGGGTTTCTGCCTGCCTGGGCTCAGAGGCTGGCGGACCCTTGGGCTCTGCTGCCTCCTGGGCACCCGCCTCTCTCCCTTTAGATAAAGGCATGGGCGACGGCAGGAAATGCTTAGGAAAACCTTTGAAGAACCAGGCACCAGACCTCTTCCACACCTGAGAAAACAGAAGAAAATATGTTACAGGCTTTCTAACAGACAACTGAATTGTTTTATTTGTTCACCGGTGTGAAGCACTCACCTCTCGCTGCTCTCTGCAGATCTTGCATAGCCACACGGCGCGTGGCCGACTGCTACACTGCGTACCACACTTGGTACACATGTTCTGCACGACAGGAGAAAATAAAGATTTCCAGCCATTTATGATGTTATTACAAATACACAGCTCATAGAGCATTACTTTTACATTTGTGTGGATTGCAGCAGGGGAGTGGGTCGTTTCTTGCCTTGTAATAATTGGCTGACTCATCATTACCTACCTTTTTGCAGTCCTCACACACCACTGAGCTGACCCCAGGTGAACCCAGCTGCTCCCCACACAGCAAACAGCGGGACTGCCCATCCCCGCACACAGTCTTCTTCATGTTGTCCAGGCGGTTTATCAAGCGCCTGCAGCAGCACAGGGTGAAATCTTACTTAAAATGTCACCGTTAATCATCACAGGTCCAGATATATGAATCACTAGGGCTGGGTACTGAGCTTCGATACTTTCAGGCACCAACCGAATTGCCTCCATAGTATATTGAGTATCGAAAAATGCCTCGTCATTCAATATCAAATTTCAATACCAAAGGAGTAAATCTCATCAGCATCAGTGAGCTAATAAGCATGCTGCATGTTTGTACCAAGATCTAATAATGCTGCTGATTGGCTGTCTAATGATACACATCATAGAGGCATGCAGGATACAAAACACAGAGACAGGGCTCATGCACGTGTGTGTGTGTGTGTGTGTGTGTGTGTATGTGTATTTTGAGAGGCTTTACGTGTGTGTTGCAGAGGTGTAAAGGAGCTGAAAAATAAAGATTTGTACCGTAATGTGTAATGTTGTAATTTCTTTTTGTTAAAATGGATTTTCTAAAATTGGTATCGTTCAGGAACTGGTATCGAAGTCAAGGTATCGGTTGTTGCACCTTTCCGATCCATTGTTAGCTTAGTTAGCGCGCATTAGCTCAGAGGGCTAATTTGGCTTGTTCACTATATTATGCAGAGCACAGAATGAATAGTCGAATCTTCGCATTGAACAGCCAAATCTGAGTCGACTGGCAAAATTCTGAGTGGAACATTTTTTTTCGAACAATACCCAGCCCTGCTCATCAGTCTCAAACAGGCGATTTTGTTTTTACATATCAGAGAAAACCGCCGCATGCTCTACGATCTCTCACCCAATTCTCTCCTGCTCCATGGCCTCCATTTTCTCAGCCCGGGCGATCACGCTGTTTATGATTTCTTTCTCTTCATCTGTCAGGTCTGGGCCAGAACCAGAGCCTTGCTGCATGGTCCAGTTGCCCCTGTCGAGTCAAACACATTCTCCAGTTGAGGTTACACGGCTAAATGATATCCTTTGAACAGTTACAGAGCAGATATACATGCTGCAGATAAGAGAGGTGGAGTAGGAGTTTGTCTACTTACTGCTCTTTATCACTGTGTCACGGATCACACATCAGAGGGATGCGAGTGAAACAAAGGAGAGTACGCGTTGAAGGGTTGGTAGACTCATAGGGAAAGTTAACAAAACTAAATGTCCTGACAATCATGCTTACCTAGCGTGCATGGTCCTCTGCCTGTCGTTGGACTGCCAGCGATCCGAGCCGCTGCTCATCACCGTGTCCGTCATGCTGCACGATCACAGTCTGCAGGTGGAGAGACAGAGACGCATTAAGCATGAAATAGTCGAGAGAAAAAAAACAATCGTAAACGAATGGCACGAAAAGCTGCCAACTCTGCGTTAAGAGCTCTTAATTTGGGTGGGAATGAAAGTTTGACTTGCGTCCAAGTGTGTTGAGTCCACACTTTTAGCTACCCTCTCTCCTTATCTCGTGCTTATGCAGCACTGACTTAACTGCCACCACGGGCTGCTGCTCTCTCATCAAAGAGGATATTGCATACAAATTTGTGAGCCACAACAGTACTGACCTCAAATTGGCAAGTCACCAGATACACTTCCGTTAATTGCAACACAGTGATGCAGGGGTAAATGAAACGGTAGATAATGATGACCTCACACCGGTGGCCATCATAAGCCAAACAAATAAATCAATTCCAAAGAAGTAATAATCACCTTTTTCCCCTTCATCTTGCTTCCTATGAATTTACATATTAAATAGCAACAAGCTATCAGCTACCAATGGCAATGTAAGCACATTTCCTGGTGCCAGATTTACAGCCTAATCAGCACCATCTCCTCCTGCCAAGCCTGTTTTTATCAAATTCTTTCCACAGACATATTCAAGCAGGAAAAGACATGAAAAACACAAACACAACCGATCTGTTAAATGCTAAACTATGCTGAGTAGCGTAGTGCGAGTATTTCAAAGGGAACAAAGCAAGCCCTGCTGTACATTAGTGGCCAGAGTGAAACGACACTTTAGTGGGTAGTGTAATTTCTTCCAGTTTGTGACTCCGCACATTATCAAAGAAACAGATGGTTCCATATAGCAGGAGTGGCTCAATTATGCCACGATGCAGGAGAAGGAGGAGGAGGTGAGTTTGTACTGACAAGGATGACTAAGAGTCTTTGTCTCTGGTGTGTTGGTTGAAGCTGAGGTTTTTATACAAAGTGATTTACAACCACTTCTACTACTTTCTCCGGGGATGCTGGTGAGACTGGGTGTGTGGTCCAGCGCCGCCCCCCGGAAATCTTTCCTAGGGTTGGCCAGATGGGGCCACTGAAAATCTTGGAGAGGCACACCAAAACCATACGTGATGGATGAGTGATACGCATGTGTGCATGCAGCCCGTGTGCTTGAATGAGCTATGCTTTGGACATCACATTTAATACGTTTACACGAACATTACATCATGTTGTTTGCCATCTATTCTACCAACATTGCATGTCTATAATAGCTCCTCTTTTATGAATTTTAGGAGAAAATCATAAATGTGATTTTCATTCAGATATCTTGAGGTGAGAGGTCAAGGGACCCCATTGTAAACGGCCATGGCAGTTTTGGCAGCCTCGCCAAAATTTAGTCTGACGTTGGAGTGTAATTCAGTCCCCTTTCCCGACAAGGACATGTTTGGTACCAACTAAGGTCGTCTACTTTCATATGATGCCAATATCTTCACTCTAGCTTTAAAACGGAGCTCGCTAAAGACAGTAATGTCGGCCGAGATCGCCACCCTGGTAGTCTGGCTTACTATGTGAATCGTGCCTGTATAAAGCCTTACTTCCTCATTTTTCGGTGAATGATTGTAAAGAGCTACAAAGAATAATGTTCACATTATCAATTCAATTCAATTTTATTTATAGTGTCATATCATAACAAAAGTTATATCAGGACACTTTTCATATGTAGCAGGTCTACAACATGCTCAATGATTTTCAAAGTCCCAATATCACCCAAGAGCAAGTGTTACAGCGCAACAGTGGTGAGAAAAAAACTGCCTTTAACAGGGAAAAAAAACGCCTTTTTCGTGTAGGTGTTACACCGAAATGGGTTTCCTCCCGACACTATTTTGCAGAGGCACCGTCAGGGCGTGGCGCCGTCCAGGATGATTGTGATTGGTTGAAGGAAATACAAACAGGCCAGGGAGTTTTTTTCACTATCCAGGAGTGAAAGCGCATTGAATCCAGACTTTCCCCCAGCAGTGCTGTGGAGATAAGTCTGACTACATGAGACTACAATAATAGCAATAATAATAATATAATCAACAACATACAATGGCAAAAACATTGATGGATAACTGTGGACAAAAGTTCTAATAGCATGTAAGAAAAAGCTTGAAATCCAGCACTGAATGATGTAAAAATGTTAATTGTGTTTAGGATGCGAGTTGGGGCAGTTCCGCTGTGGGACAGGTCGATGTATACCAGGTGACTGGCACTGTGACGGCACATCAGACTGCGTGGATGACTCTGATGAACACGACTGCCGTGAGTTACTCATTATATCGCACTGTAGACCAACAGAGCACCTGAGAGGGTTGGGATATTTACTGTAATGCTTGTGTCATTCTAACCTGAATTACAGCAGTGGTGGAAAAAATACTCAGATCCTTTACTTAAAGTCCTGCTTTCAAAATGTTACTTAAAAACAAGAAGTATTATCAGCCAAATATACTTTAAAGGATCAAAAGTAAAAGTACTCCTCTTTAGTTTAATCTGTAAAAGTGCATCCATCATATTTTACAAGTTGATTTTATGTTTTGTAGGGCTGCCCGCACTTAGTCGATTAATCGACTAATCGATCGTTTTGATCTCAGTCGACTGAGATTTCTTTAGTCGATTAGTCGTTTTAAATGCTTTTTTCATGCTGAATGACTTATTTCCAAGAAACTTAATGAGCATATCACTGGTAAACACAAGATTTAAAGTGGTGCTTTTGCATGATTCTTTGTGGAGAATCTCAGTTTTACAGATGTGTCATTTAAATCAACTAATTGATTAGTCGACAAAATCGTATGAGTGTTAGTCGACTATGGATTTCTTTAGTCGAGGACAGCCCTAATGTTTTGTATGTAAAATCTTAATCTGAAAAGTAACTTTAGTGCTGTAAAATGTAGTCGAATATAAAGTACAATATTTATGCTCAACACTCAAGTAACTCAAAATTGCACTGAAGTACTGTACTTGAGCACATAGTAGCTTTCCACCACTGGATTACACTCAGCTGTTGTAAATAATGAAATGCTCTGCGTGTATTCCCACAGCTCAGGTAACATGTGACGACAGTCATTTCCAGTGTTTGAGTGACGGCGAGTGTATCCCTGATGCGTGGGTGTGTGATGATGAGGAGGACTGCGAGGATGGCTCAGATGAGAGGCAGCACTGTCGTAAGTACATTTCACATTATTAGCAATTCTTCAGGGGAGCCTATACATGTTTTGTGGAAAATATACCAATTTATTATTCCGGTTGTAGTTTGCATTTTGAGAGATATACCCGCCAAAGGGTCCGTGGAAGTTAAGGAAGTAGATGCCTGTTCAGTACCTCAGTCTACAGTACAAGAAGATCACATTTTAGTGCATATGAGAACTATGTGAATTAGGCATGAGACAATATGAAAATTTCATGCCACGATTATCCTGGCTAAAATAATTGCGATTCACAATAATCAACAAAATATGCTTAAAACTCTTAAAACTGCACTAAAACACATTGGAATCACTTTACCTTACATTTTGCTTTGTTGTGACTTTTTATCCATAAAATTGTGACTTTTTCTCAAAACATTAACAACTTTTTTCTCCAAACATTCTGACTTTTTTTCTCATAAAATTGCCTTTTTTTAAAGAAACAATTATTTTTATTGCATCAAAGATAGGACACTGTAGTAAACTTTAGTCAATTTGTGAAGATATTCATGATATTCATGATTATCCCGATAATGGAAAGTCACCACGATCAACTTATTGTGAGTGTTTTTTTATTATGATTTACGATAAAGATGATTATTGTCCCATCTCTAATATGAATACAACTTTTCTGTGTGCTGTTAAGTCATTCTCCAATCTGTCCTCAGCTGGAAGGACGTGCAGCAGTGGTCAGTTCAGCTGTAGTAACGGGGCATGCATCCCAGGAGAGTACCGGTGTGACCGTCTGGCCGACTGCTCAGATGCGTCTGATGAGAGAGACTGCCGTAAGTCTTCTGCGGGGTGGTTTCCCTTTTTTTTGTATCTCAGGCTCCTGTGGCATTTTAATCAATTTGTTAAGATTAAGAGGCTCGCTGACTGACAGAATGGGCCACAATATGCTTCTTGTTGTCAGAGGTTGATTGCAGATTCCTTGGTGGATTAGTCAAGCTGAAGTTCAGCTGCTATGCTATTATTGTGCCGACATGGTAGACTCACAGCACTACACACTGTGGTAATCTCACAATTGTATGAAGAATGCTGCGGCGACTGCTGTTGTTATGGTGGTGGCGTTAAATTTTCATCTCTTATCCTTCCCATTCGCTGAGCTTTTCACACTTTAAGAGCTACAAAGAGCACAGTTGTCAGGCTGATTTGAATGCATAGCGTTGCCCTGATGATGATTTAATCTTTCAGATTACCCAGAGTGCACGCAGCTGAGGTGTGCTAACGGGGCCTGCTACAACCGGACCCAGAGATGTGACCAGATACTTGACTGCCGCGATGGCTCTGATGAGGCAAATTGCAGTAAGAAGCCAGTCAATTTTAATGATAAACGTGATAAAGCCGTTAGTGAGCCATCCACAAAGTGCAGCCAAAAAAAGCAATGCCATCCATAGCATGACATCATCACCAAATAGATCTTTTTTGTCTTTTTCTGTTGTGTTTCCTTTAGCACAGCACTGCAATACGGGCCTGTTCCCGTGTCATAACGGGGTGTGTGTTCCTCAACGCTATGTCTGTGACCACGACGATGACTGTGGAGACCGAAGTGATGAGCTAAACTGCAGTATGTAGCCTCTGGTCGTCTTTCTACCCTCTCTTCTCTTTTAATTAGAGCCAGACCGATATATCGGTCAGCCAATATTATCGGCTGATATCGGCCTGTCACAGACATTTCGGTATTTATCGTTATCGGCATATATGTTGTCTAATATGTGCCAATATGAAAACTTTTTTATGGAAAATATAATGCAGAAAACGATGCTTGGGATGATTTAGAAATGGTGTCATTACATAGTTCTTTATTTAAATGGTTAGCAGTTGACTGATACTGAATATACAGTACTGATGTTTATTTAGCTATTTCTTTATTTTTATTCTTCATTTCTAAAATTGTTGTGTAACAATGTTAAATATTCTTAGTTTCTTAGATTCTTAGTTATTTGTTAAAGAAATCAGCCTTCGGAGTACCTTTGCACAATCCACATAGAAAAGGTCTATTTTCATTCCAGCTCACAATTTAGTTACATTTCATACCAGCAGCACCTTGAATGTATGTGCATCTATATAAAGGCCTTACAGGCTACATATAGATTTATTTATATTTTAGATTTTTAAATTAGTCTAGTTTTCACTCTCCTGTTATTTTAGTTTTGTTTGTTATTTTTTTTCTTTTTTGCACTGTTAGGACTGCCACTCAATTTTGTTGTACTCTGTGTGATGGCAATAAAGGTATTCTGATTCTGATTCTGAAATTTACTATATCGGCCGCCATATCAGTATTCGTTGAATTCCCCCCCTTTAAAATCCGTATCGGTCTTGGTCTCAAAAATCCCACATCGGTCAGGCCCTAGTTTTAATCCAACCCCACTGTTTTTTTATGACCCTTATCTTAATCCAGACAGATGTACTTCATCTCTGATCTTTTCTGTGCATTGATATTCTCCACTTCACCTGCAGCGTACCCTACATGTAAAGGGAACTACTTCACCTGCCCCAGTGGCCGCTGTATCCACCAAGTCTGGGTTTGTGATGGAGAGGACGACTGCGAGGACAATGCAGATGAAAAAGGCTGTGGTAAGGATACAATCATAAATCTTCTTCATTTTTGCTGCAAGAACCAGAATCGTTAGACATCTGGCTTTTTAAAGAACACCAGAGTGTGTAACAACTCAAGCTCTCTGTGTGAACCTGATTCATCTCCAGTCTCCATGGTTTGTCCGGGCTAGCAAGACGCTATGCCTGTGCTCCTTTTAAGTGTGTTATTCAAATGCCTCTTTGTGGCACAAGATCACGCAGCCCCCCAAAGGGCTTTAGAATTCCTCCACACGGCTGTGAAGAGTGTGTGTTTTTAGAGGATGGGCTGCAGAAGCCCTCTGAGCCCCCATGTGACCCCCTCAAAGCTCCACTCCCCTGCATCGATTTAAAGTGACAGTAATTTCCCTGACAATAAAGTCCTAGTCACAATTTTCTTAAGATCAGAACCACATTCCTGTGGAGATAAGGCTTCCTGTCATTAATACACACCTCACACACTAAATATCTTTTAATTCCCAACAGCCTCAGCGCTCGACATTAACTTTTTGAGGCACTTGTCCTTTGGAGAAGTAAATTTACCTTTCACTTGTCCAGGCCCAAAAATCACTTGTCCATATGAAGTTAATGAATGTAATTAGTTAATAAAATGTTATTGTAAAATGTAAGTTATTCTATGACTGTTTTTTTTTAATAAAAAAAAAGGAGCTCCAAAGTTAAAATATCATCAAATAATCATCTTTGACCTGTCATAAAAGCTGACTTTCCCTTACTATTCCCTTATTTATTTATTAAATGTCTCTAAAACTGGACAGTAAAACCATATGAATCTTTGTTTGGTCATAGTCAGAGTAGGAATCATTTGGAAATTTCAGTTAACCTATGATGGAAATGTTTCTATGACAGATCAAATATGATTATTTGATGATATTTTAACTTGGGAGCTCCTTTTTTCAAATTCTATTCTAGTTTGATTTCATATAGTATGCAATATAATGTTGTTTTTACTTTACTTTAAGAAATTATTGCTGAAAAATGGTTCTTTCTTCATCCTTTTTGGCCGCTCCAAGCACCCGTACTGTAACACCCGAACAGACGGGCATCAAAAAACCACTTGTCCCCGACAAGTGGACAGGCCTTAATGTCCAGCCCTGAGTCTAATATCAGGAACACTCTCTACCATCCTGTTCTCTGATTTTTGTTTCCCCTTTTCTATGTTTTAAGCCTGCCCAGACAAAGATTAACTTGTTTTGTCTGCAGATAATGTACCGCGGGAGTGTTACCCAGGAGAATGGCCCTGTCCGTCCTCTGGCCTGTGTATCCCCATGGATCAGCTGTGTGATGGGACGCCTCACTGTCTGGAGGGAGAGGATGAAACTAACACCACTGCTGGCCGCAACTGCAGTTAGTAACACAACTTTGTGTCACATGAGGACATCTGCTATCACAGAAATTGTGCTACTGAAGAATATTCATTCACTAATGTGTTTTCTGTATTTGGTCAGGTGTCTGGAGATGTGCCTCTCTGAGCTGTGAGCACCGTTGTCATGCTTCCCCTGATGGAGGGACCTGCTCTTGTCCTTCTGGATACATTGTCAACAGCAACAATAGCCGCTCATGTATAGGTATATATCCTTCATTGACTTTACGTCACTCTTGCCCGATGATTGAGATTCTGTCTTACTTTTCGATGTAATAGAGTAGTATCTACTTTGGCTCAGTAAATGAGATAAGCAGAGAAACATTTTCAGCGCTATCTACTGGAAACCTTTTTTTTGTGGATTGAGTTTCCTCCCTAAGCTCTTAGGGAGCGACAGACAACATACTCAATCACAGGATACCAGAAGTGCACAGAAAAAGCTTTACGCAAAAAAGAACTTGGAGCACGTGACTCTCAATTCTTATTCTGGCCACAACCTAATCAACTCAAATCAGGTTTGCAAGATCTAGATATGCACATAAAATCTGCTGTTTTTGTTTGGACTCAGAAATACAGACACAGACTGTTTGGACTTACAACTGAGGGGGGAAGGATAAGAACGTTTTGTTGATTCTAGTGCTGCCCCGGACTAAAGATTTTTCTGGTCGACCAATAGTCGTCAGTTCAAGCCATTAGTCGACGAGTCGTTTATGATTTTCATTCAGATATCTTGAGGTCAGAGGTCAAGGGACCCCTTTGAAAATGGCCATGCCGTTTTCCCTCACGAGCATTATTTAGCCCCCTTCCCGACAAGCTAGCAAGGTCTCTAAGGGTTAACGTGTGGTAATGATTCTGAATGTGTTGGAAAAACCAGCAAGGAGACTGAACATTTAGTAGCCTAGTACTTCATATTTGTGGTTGAGGAATGATAGGAGAATGTTTGCCTGCAGAGTTTGCATGTCACCTTCTTGGGGGTCATCCTTCACCCTCTCACAAAGATCCCACACTTTGGATTTCCTGCCTGACATTAAAAGCTCTCTAGCATTTCATACATGGTTCAGCAAGGTTTTGACCTAATTTTGACCAGACACAGCTCCTGAATGGAGTTTTCTTTTTCTGCGACCAAGAATCAACCAATTCAAATTTGGTCGACTAACGTTTGGTCTATTAGGGGGCAGCCCTAGTTGATTTCCACCTCATTACAGCTGTGTGTTGTTGTCTTAAAAGGTAAACAGTGCAATTTGACTCAAACAAAACAAATCAGTCTTTAATCCTCACTGCCGTGATTTCGATTTCTTGCTGAAGACTTTGACGACTGTTCGATGTGGGGCGTGTGTGACCAGCTGTGTGAGGACCGCATAGGCTCCCATCGCTGCAGCTGTCGAGAGGGCTACATCCTGGAGCAGCACAGATACTGCCGAGCTGACGTCTCAAGTGAGTGTCGTTTCCTCTCTGTTTGAACGGATTCTCTTACATACAGTCAGATTCTGAACGTGTGAATGATCCATCTAAATGAGGCCCCATTAGCATAGCCCCCTTTCCTATTTGCCAACCACCGTGGCTGCTTTACTGAGCGTCTGCACTTCTTTCTGGTGCATTGTTGCGTACCGAATGTTGTTTTAGTTCAGGCATGTCCAAAGTCCGGCCCGGGGGCCATTTGCGGCCCTCGGAACGATGTGAAATGGTCCTCGGCTTGTCTCTCAAAATATACTATATGTGGCCTGCCGCACAATATTAGTTAATCATCTGCATTTTTTTCCTTTCACCTTTATGATAACAGCACTATCATACAGTTTGTGGACAAGTAGGAACTATGCAGACAGAACTGTAGAGTACAATTGTATTGTATGAATTTTGTTTGTTTTTTCAAATTATTTGATGCGAGAAGCAGCCAGCTCCCAGGTATTTTTAGATAACAGCACTATCATACAGTTTGTGGACAAGTAGGAACTATGCAGACGGAACTGTACAGAGTACAATTGTATTGTATGAGTTATGTTTGTTTTTTCAAATTATTTGATGCGAGAAGCAGCCGGCCCC